>UCOM01000179.1:0-113841 GCA_900474385.1 Ormyrus pomaceus
GTGAGAGATTGAAAGGAGAGCGGAGAGACGCCTTACGTAAAAAAAAAAAAAAAAAAAAAAAGCGAGGGGGGTCGCTCGGCTCCGGAGCATCGCGCCGAGCTTAAAGCTTGCGGCTCACGGCCGGGCCGTAAAATAGAGAAATCATCCATAAGAGCCGCGCGGGGGGATGTGTGCAGCGCGCGGCCTTTGGTCGCCGAACGGAGGGGGTCGGGAGGGGGAGGTAAAGAGCAGCAGCGGCAGCGGCAGCGGCAGCGGAGCAGCCGAGGAGATTTGATTACGAAATAATTCGCGCGACGTGATACTAAATCGAGGACGTACGCAGGCACCGTTCTCTCCCGCTCGCCCTAAGAATACAAATGAGGATAACTGCCTTTCCGCCCCCGGGGAGAGAGGACCGTGTGACGTATATGCGGAATATGCCAAATCGCGGTGCTCTCTCCTCCTTCGGCGATTGCAAGGCTGCACCGCAGCCTGGGCCCGATCTCGGCGCCTGCTCTAACGAGGGGGGGGATATTTTCATTTTTCGCGGAAAATCTTCCGCAGTAACTCAAACTTGCCGCGCCTCTATTTAATTAATCACGCGCGCAAAATGTATTTCTCGGAGAGTTCTCGTTATTTTCCCTTTCGCTCTTGGCGCGGCGCGCATCGCGGCTTGCGCGGAAACACGAAACTCATTACAATGAGTATAACGAGCCTTAGCTTACTGAATTACAAACGAAATGGAATGATTGTATTACAGAGAGGCGGCGATATGCAGCGGCCTGCAGCGACGACGCTCGCTGCTCCGGAGCGTGATTTGCGCGCGCGAATTATTTTCCGCGGCTGGCCGCCGCCACCCCCAAGATTCGAGCTGGAGGAACGCCCGCGCGCGCAAAAAACGAGCACGACAAAGGAAAAACCGGCTCTGGAAACGGGGACTTTGTTTTTTTTTCGTTGACGAGTGGCGTCGCGGCTCGCGCATTTTTCCGCGCGCGCGCGCGGGACTTTTTCATTAGCGGCAATAAATTTAATCCAGAACCCGCGGCCGGACATATTTTTGCGCAACGCGGCCGCATACAAAGGCGGCCGCGAGAGGGTGGTTTTGCGTTTCGACCCTTGCTCGCTCGCTCGCGCGCCCGCCAGATATGAAACGCGATACTTTTGACGGAAATTTTTTCCACGGTTTTGCTTTATTGTTCCGGCAGAGTGATTGGTAATTGGTCGCTCTCGAATGGCCGCGTCCAGTCTCTCTCTCTCTCTCTCTGTGCGAGGAAGGAGCGCGAGGCTGTGTTGGTGGCCGCGCGCCACTGTGAGCACGCACGACCGCAATTGCATTTCTACGCGTGTCCGACACCCTTCCTTCCCCGTGGCCTTTCTTGTTGTGGTGGTGCTGCCGGACGTACGCTGTATTCGCCTCGCTTGGCAATCGCGATCGACCTCGCACCCCTTTTCCGAGCTGCACTCGCCCGAATTTTCAATAAAATCCCAAGGCCTCTCTGTCCCTCTTTTTTTTCCGCGGTCACGCGCTTTCTTCGAAGCGCCCCTCTTCTCTTTTTCGCGGAAAATATTTTTATCTTTTGACAATTGACGAATTCTATTGCGGTAATTGATTTACCCTGCCCTCTAACGATTCGAACGAAACTGAGCGGCGCCCTGAATTTAAAGGGTCAGAGTGGAGATTATAGGTAAAGAACAGGTTTTCCCTCGCAGCGTCCGACTTTGACTCTCCGTTATTTATCGATGCAGATCATCGACGGCAAGTGGAGCTTCTTAGTTCCGCTGAATCATCGGTATCGTTAAGCGCGTAAACGTTT
Organism: Ormyrus pomaceus; assembly: GCA_900474385.1. Taxonomy (NCBI): domain Eukaryota; kingdom Metazoa; phylum Arthropoda; class Insecta; order Hymenoptera; family Ormyridae; genus Ormyrus; species Ormyrus pomaceus. The sequence goes on from UCOM01000179.1 coordinate 1,794, forward strand.
TTAAAACTTAGTATTTCATCGATGCCTATCGCAATGGCGCATTAACGCGGCCAATAAAATTCAACGGCCTACAGAGTCGTTTTCTATATATACGTATACACACTTTTTTTCCTCTTCTCGGCTTAATACCTGGAAGACAGTGTTTCTCCTTCGCCTACGGACGTTTTCTCTCGCGGCAATAAACTAAGGCCCGGGGAATATACATATACAATCTCTTTGAGGAGACGCATTATAAATACCGAGGCAATAGACAAGCCGCTCTTTTTACGAGGCGCAGTAAAAGATAATGTAATATGCCGAGAGAGCGCGCCTAATGGCGTATCTATTCAGATCGTACGGGTTATTATACAAAAACTACGGCTTCTGCGGTTAGTCGAGCCGGCCAATTTTTTAACGCGCTATTATTGTATTTTCTTATTATATCGATCGACGCTGGAAAAAATGTGTAAAAAAAAAGGCCTTGTTCACGTGTACGGATCGGCAAAAAGAGAGCGCTCCGAGTGGAAACCCTATACTATTTTTTATTTTTTTTCTACTCCCATATCCCCGGCTGGAAACGTATATATAAAAGTAAATAAAGCAGCTTTAAAATTCGGAGAGCAAAGCCTAACGGCCAGCTGATTTATAGCACCGAAATGGGCAAGACTAGCCTGAAAGCTGATCGTGATCATAAAATAATAAAGCCACTTAGCGGTCCGCGCGCACCTGAAAAAAGGCAGAGCGATCCGCGAGCCGTAAAGTCCCCCCCCCCCCCCCCCCCCTGGGGGGTAAAAAATTGACTTGGAACCAGTAGAATTCCGCGCGCCGGAGAAGATTTAGTGCTCCGTCGTCCGAGAGCAGCTCTCGGAGAGAAAAGCATCGATCGGGCCAGGAATATATGTACCCCCGGCGTTTAATCCGGAGTGCAGCTAAGTATGGAGTGGGCAGCGGTGGCGGCGGCAGTGCTGGCAGTCTTGCGCAGGTGCACGGATCGCGCGCGGCGGGGGTAATTGACGGAGGCGCGGCGTAAGGAAAGCCGGATACATAAAGCTGCAGCGGAGCGAGAGAGAGAGAGAGAGAGCAAAGAGACTCTAGGCGGAGCTGCTGGCGCGGCTTGGCACTGCGCAACTCTCTCTCTCTCCGGGCCGCGAAGAAAGTCCGTCGTAGATGTGTGTTTTTGCGCCCGGCCGGGCTAGAAATAGAGCGAGAGGCTCCGCCTCCTAGAGAGCCGCGACTCGCGAGTCCTCCCAGCGAGAGGAAGATGCCTCCCGGGCGTGGTGTGTGCATCGGCCGCTGGGGGAGGAGTCGCGGGGTTAATCGACGAGAGAGAGGAAGAGAGTCGCTACGGCTGAGATCATTTTCGAGAGGCGTGAAGAACGCCTGGGTGGGCACTCGGCTTTGGCAAACTTTAGATATTTCACCGTATCATCCACTCGAGAGAGGTTTTCTTGTACATGTAATATCCTGCCTCTTTCCGCGGAGATAAGCGGCCCGGGGATTTATCTAAAATTTAAAATGCCATTTCCGGGGAAGCTGAATAATACAAGCTTATTGCCAAATTTCTTTTTCTCTTTGAGACACTTTTATCAACGCGTTGGAAGGGATATTTTTTAAATTATAAAAGATGAAAGAAATGCTATTTATCGAAATAAAGCTTTCATTTTTTTTATATACACAAATTAAAAGCTGTTCTTAAATATATCCATTATACTGAAAATATAGGATAATCTTTTCAGTCTTTTTTTTCGTTCTTACAAAGTACATATAGTAATTTTTTTGGTTTTGTCTATAGTAGCTTTACTAGACAGTATGGTAATTTTAACAAGATTATTTGTAATTTTTACTATATTTCTTCTCTCAGTGTATGATAAGTTTATAGTTTATCCGTTTTAGAAATATGAAATTTTGAAGTTAAAGTTGCTTTATTGTTAATATATTGAAATTAAAATCATGCTCATTTACAAAAAAAATTTTTTTTTTACAGCCTACCGAAATCCTCTTTTCTAGAGTTTTATACGCCTCTAAAAAAATATTTGTTTTATAAACAGTAATTTCAAATTGAAAATAAAGGGCAAAAAAAAGTGATGCTGTCCATTAGAAAATTAGCCTTACGGCGAAAGGAGTAAAATGAAGAGGTGCCGGGGGCGCTCCCGCTTAATCCCTTGACCCTTGGCAATCTCGAGAGCGGGGCGGCAGACAGAGGCGGAAAAGTGGCCGCTCACCGCATCCGGCGCTTCCGCGGACAGCGCTCACGTAGGTCCGGCCTCGCGGCGCTCCGCTGGAACAAGCGTCGGCACACTCGACTCGTGACAGAAATGACCAAACGGGCTCCGGCCGACGCTGCATATTAATCCGGCGGACCGCACATGAGGCCGCGCGCGGCACGCGGGGATCGACGGGCTCTCTCGCACCTGCGCGCGGCGCGACGCGGCGCTTCTTTGCGCGAGAGGGAGCGAAATCACGCGCCTGCGGTTTTGCGGCCGAAATTCCCCGACCGCCGAAACGGCAAAGTTCGAATTGAACTGTCACCATCAGCAGCGCGGCGGGCTCTCACTCGCGCCCGCGACCACGTGACGTACATTCGTTCGCCGAAGCCTCATTTCACCTCTGACCTTCCTCTCTTCCGATACGCGGCGGCGTCGGCGGCGGCGGCGGCGGCAGCGGTAAATCTCGCGGCGACTCCCTATTACGCTGATTTACGTGCAAGCTCACCGCGTCTTGAGCGCGCGGCCGGACTCGGCAGCCGGCAGACGTCCGCCCACGACGGGAGCTGAATTCCCGAGAGCGCGATCGTCGTAAAAATCGGGGCCCCGGCCCTCCTCTGACGTTTATGCTCGTCTTCATCGGCGGCTGTCCGGCGAGACGCGCGAACGCCGACGCTAATTCCAGTCGGGGAGGGAGACTGCCACTCTTATTTCGGCCATTATTTGCGGGACGCTCTTTAACGCTGAGTCGCTGAGGAGAAAAAATGAGCCGTCGGGTGACAATTTAACGACGAGCTACTGATGGAATTTCGCCTCGGGCCGAGCCACGGACAAATTGCTTTTAGATTAGCAAAGCAAACCTTTTTAATTGCCGAAACACAAAGGAACTGATTAACCCGATGTATCCCTGGTAGAAAAATGACCAAAGCTGATGGCACCTAGATGATTCTTCTAAAAAGCTCACAGATCTAGTCGAAAGCTACTCGGAGTCTGAATAAGAAAATTTTAACTTTTTCCATAATTATTTAGCTCTTGTCTATAAAGCTAATTATAAATAACTAAACAGTGAAATGTTTTTAAAATAATGAAATTATTTTTCTATAAAACTGTATGCGTAACATGTACACATTTTGTTGAAAACATTTACATACCGCACTCTTTAATTTCAATCAGTTTACTTTAATTTTCCGATCCACTTGAAAAAATTTAATCAACTTCAAGCCCATCAATGAAATCGCAGTGGAAAGGGCTCGCGGCGTGTAACGAGTTTGCGTACTTTTTGATGATACAGATTAGCCAGCCGCGTTTCACAATAAATAAGTCTATCGATGCAAGAGTGGGCAGAATTTTAAGTTGAAATCGATGTATCAATCATAGACGATAAGCCGCGAGGAGCGGAGAACGAGTTAATTTGAGGGAAAATTTAAAAGTGCATAATCCGCTTTCCGTCAAAATTTCAATGGACAGGTTTTTCGGATTCATTCGAAACCGGCACTTTGAAACGTTCGGCAAAACAGAGTTTAAGGCTGAGTTAATCTCTGGAGCTGTACACTTTAGCAGAAAAACCTTCGATACCCACATCCATTCGAAATAACATCTAAAGCTCAATTTCAGAATGGAGCCTTTCCTTCCCACCGCAAATCAGGCAGCAGTCCAGTACATAGCGAAACGAGCAGCTCGGGGCGCCTCGATCCGTCAGCTCTGCCGATGGGGCCGCGGTCAAGTTGGTCCAAGTTGTTTTTCGCTGCGGTCCCGTCGGCGGCTTTGGGCCAATCTTGCGCTCCTCGGCAGTTGGCCCCGCGATTAGTCGCCCTCGAACTTTGTCACTGTCCGCGCGGCGTGCCATTAGCACGCGCTGCTGCCGCGGCGGCAATCGGTCTTGGCCTGCGAGCGCCGCGCCGCCAGAAAACGGCGCAGGTAGAGGACTCGCCAAGGAAGTACAAGGCGATTAACCGGGTGACTTTTCATCTCCGCCACGGTCACGAATCGTCGAAGAAGCAGTAAACTCGGCGTGCAGCCCTGATTAAAGCACTGATTAAGAGTTTAGTGCCCGAGCGAGACGGAGGGCACCCCTTTCGGGAGCGGGAGCTCCGAAAAGTCGATAAATTACAAGTCAATCAGGAGAGCGCGGCGGCTTCCTCCCATTCTTTCTCCGAGCCGAGGCTCGAGAAAAATCTGAGCGATTTGCATGAGATCGGTTCCCACAGTCGCGCGCATAAACGTCTCGTATTGCGTGTAAGCGCGCGCGCGCGCGCGGCCCGGCAAATAAAGTCGGCAATTTTTATTCGAGCTGCTTTATTTGGCTCTCCGTAAGGCTCTCCTCTCCGTCTCTCGGGGTACACCTTTGTCCGCAGGTATTTTCTAGAGATTTTATGCGCGCGCGCGTCCTTGTCGCGGTTCTCGCCCCCGAGCGACTGCTGACTCCGGCTGCCTTCTTTGCCCGACGCCGCTGCTCTTTGTTTTCTCGCATTTGACAATTATTCGGTAATTTATCAAAGCGTCCGCACACAATGGAGAGGGTCCGAGGCGAGCGCTCGGCTCCCGCCGCCGCCACCGCCGCCACCGCCGCCGCCGTCGCCGCGCGCCAAACACAAGGTGTCTCCGCAAAAATTCATCCCGCTTGTAAAACCACCGCTCGACAAGCCGCCTCCCTTTTCGCGGCGTTTAGAAGCTCGATTGCCATGGAATTTCGATCGTTTTCGATTTTTCTAGCCTGGCCGTAACTGCGCAAGGTTTCGATGCGTCGAGCGAAAAGTGGAAAAGCCGGGACGAGCTTTTGGAAAAGAGTCGGTCAGAACGATCTTTACGCCCAATTAGCGCTTATCAGCTCGGGTTTTAAGCAGCTAACGATTTGCATAAATCAGTTTCTATATACCTCGAGGGCTTATTAAAGCCGCGGATTACGGACATACACATAGTATGCAGAACTAATGGAGGTCCCCGCAAGTATGGCAGCGCTAATTACGCCGACGAAAGCCCCGCTCGGCGGTGGTGGTGGTGGTGGGGGGCAGGCCGTAAAAAGGGGATCGGCAAGGTGAAGAGGAGACACCCGGTATGCCGCGCGTCGGCCCTCGATCTTGCGAGAAAGGCGCGCGAGTCGGCAAAACTATCTCATTGTGTGTTAATACGTTTGCGGCCCCGCGCGCGGGCCCGCTCACCTGAATAAAGCGTCACGTACGCGTACGTGTTCGCTCTCTTATCACCTTCTCTACCGGGGACAAATAAATTTCGAGCGGCTTTTGAAATTCGAGCAACGCGCGTGTCTCCCTCTCTCTCTCTCTCTCCCCCCCCCCTTTCCCCCCGGACGCCGCTCGCGCTCGTAAAACCGGCTCGTAACCGATTTTCTTCTTACCGGAGCCGCGATTTCTCTCTCTCTCTCCACTACTTACGCCAAAGGAGAACATTTTATAATCGGCCTTAAACTCGACGACGCGCTTTATACGGCCGAGTTTTATGTACGTATTAGCGAGTGCCGAGCGCGCTTCCATCTGCTCGACTCTCCTCTTCTTGCCGGCGTGTGTGTCTCGTCTCCTTTTTCGGGATCGCGCGACTCGGGGAGTCGATAAAAATTGAGATTTTAGATAAACTGCCTCGCTCGTCCCGTAAACACTGGCAGTTCGCCTCGAAATTACGACAAAGCTCGCGAATTTTTCCCGGACAGTTTGTCGATCGAAGAAATTATGTGTCCCCGTGACGCGCAACACATGTTCCCCGTCCCTCGGCGCTCCTCGCGAATTAAAAATCCATCGAGAGCTACTTATGCCCGGGGGGAATAAGATCTCGCCTATCCGTAAATTACGCGAAAATTCGAGCGGCAATTTTCGGCAGCTTAGCGAGGGCTTTGGTCTTTCCATGTCCCAGAGAGAGAGAGAGAGAGAGAGTAAACGCGGGGCCACATATTGGATCATATCGTATTTTCTCCCGCCGCATGAATAATGCATCCGCCGAGAAAAGCTACCGTGTTCTCTCTCCTCGCCGGTCTGGCATCTTGCTCCGCTCTCCGTCCCCGGGCGGCTCTCGAGCGGCAGAGCCCCCCTTTCCTCCTCCTCGGCTCGCGCGCGCGCGCTCCGTCTTCTTTCTCTTTATCTTTATCTATTATCCACTTTGCTCCGGGAAATTACAATTTTCCTCCTCCCGGGCGCTCCTCCGCGCAATACGCCCGGCCGGATTACGCAGCCGACGGCTCGGTGTGCGATTCTGCATTTTAATCCCCGCTAACGATTCTTCGGAGTGACTAAAGGGCGCCGTAAATTTTTCGACCGCTCTCGAATCAGTCGGACTAAGTTTTCGCGGAGTTTAATGAAAATCAATCAAGCGCGTATATAAGAGAGTCCACTCTCCGCGATTAAACAATTATTTATCTCTATCTTTCTCTCTCTCTCTCTCTCTCTCTCTCGCTCGTGCAGCCGAGTCGGCGGTGCTCCGGATTGCTCTCCGGAAAAAAATGTTCCGAGGGGACCGGCGGAAAAAATGCGGGTTAGCAATGAGAAGGTTAGCGCGTGTTTGGTTTTCTCTCCCCGGCTTGAGTACGGCAGCGAGATAAATCTTGGATTAGCAGACGTTCCGCGCGCTGCTCCTTCTTCTTCCTCCGAGGCTGCCGCCGTGCCCTTCTCCCGGCAACACGGGCTTAACAAAGTCTTACAAGCTACGACAACTCGGGAGCTACTGGCGAGAGGAGCGGAGGCTGCTTAAGCGCGAGCGATATCGTTGCTGCTCTCTTTTTTTTAAGCGTTAAGCGGTTCGAGTTAAAGTTCGAAAATATTCCAAGCTCGCGCAGTGGCGGTATCAATTGCGGATAATATTAAAGTCGAGCGTGCGTTAAAGCGATCCTCAGGTGAGAGTTTTGAGCTCCCTCCGGCACACTCGATCTACGTAATGAATACGCACACCTCGCCCGGTGTATCCTCGGCGGCTAATCTGGCGAGTATCGATTGGCTCTCGCCGCGGCAGTCAGTCGCTCGCTCAAAGGCTCTCTCTCTCTCTCTCTCTCGCCTGGAGAGCTTTTCCGCCGGGAAAAGTCTGCCTCGTCACCCTCGAGCGGGCATTTAGGGGAGGGGATAACGTCTCATTAAGGCCGGAGGAAAAAACGCGTGCGAGCGTTTAGGTTAACGAGCCTCGGCCGGGATTTAAGTGGCGAAAGAAAGCTCCGCCGTGCGTAGATAAAGCTTGCGAGAGAGAGAGAGAGAGAGAGAGAGAGAGAGAGAGAGCGCATCGTCGTCCTCCGACGTTTCTGCGGAGCCCCTCCCGCTGAGAAAAAACACACCTCTCTCTCTCCCTCTCCTTCCGATGCTTGAATCGTCGACAGCATCAAAAAGCTCTCTCTCGCCCTCCGACTGAAAATTGCAGGGCCTAATTTGCGGCCGCGCCGATCAAAAGACTGGAAAAACTTGTCCTCCTCTAATATATATGTTGCCGAGGAGAGAAAAAAGAGAATCACTCCATAACTCAGTGGATAACCGTTTGCCGGCGTAATCTTGAAGCACCTCTCGCTCGCTCGCGAGAGAGAGACTTAATAAACATGCCGAGTCGGCTAATAGCTGACGGTGCGTTCGCGCGTTCGTCGCTCCGTTAATCTCCCCCCGGCCGGGGGAGAGGGAGCGAGGAACCTAGTGAAAAGAGCGCAATTTGAATATATCGGATTACAGCACGTATCGCCGCCGGGCGAAAGGCGCGAAATCGGCGGAATACCTGTGGAGGACACGAAGCTTATCAAGGATTTGAACGGCGGCGGCTGGCTCGAGTCTGCTAATACCCGATGTAATCCCGTAAGCGGCCCTCTCGCTGCTCGCAATAATTGTCCCCGGGGAAGAATGTTAAAACTCGCGCATCGGATCGCATCGGAGGAGGAGGGAGATAGAAAGAGAGTGTGTGCTCTCCCAGAAGTTAACGCTTTGGCGGTTCGAAATTACGGCGGGGAGATTCGCTCTCCCGGCGAATTCTCACGCTGCCGGACAATGAAGACATTGACGGCGCGGCGCACAGAGAGGGACACACATCTTTGAGCGGCGTCGGTGGTGTGTGCTTGCACCAGCCGATAAGTAGCACAGACCGTCGCGCACATCGGGCCCGATCGGTGAAGCCCCGAAGCGGCCGGACGCGAAACCGCACTTTGTTCCCCGTAACAATATATATAAACAATATATATAGATATATACATCGGTGACGTCGTCGCTGTCGGACCTATACCTACGCGCGTATACGCGCCCTTACTCTCTCTCTCTCTCTCTCTCTCTCTCTCTCGCAGCGTTCTGTATGAAATATCAACCTGCCTGAAACATGAACGGCCTGAGAATCTTCGGCCGGCCTTTCGCGCACGGCGAGCTCTGCTCTCTCTCTCTCTCTCTCTCTCTCTCTCTCCCACTATTGTTTTTCACCGCGCTCGCTTTCTAGATCGACGCGCTCTCCCCTCGGCAAAGTTTTATATTAATCAGCTAGAATCGCGATCGGCCGCCGGCAAAAATCCACAGGTAGCTTGGCCACGGGGCAGTAATATCTCGAGCAATTGAAAGTTCAATCGGAAAGGCGCGCATTTCGCTTTCACCGAGGAATAATCAACGGCCGGGCGTTCTTATCGAGGCGGTTGATTAGGCCGGCCGGAAAATCGACAGGCCGCAGTCATCGATTAACCCGGATTCTTTCGTCAGCCGGTGGCGGGGACCTGTGGCTTGCGCACCCCGGGCGGTCAGCCGGTCATTTCGATTTGCCGGCCGGCGCAGCCTGCCAATTAGCAGGCGCCGCGCGTCCTTTCCGGATCGGGACAGCCGCTCGCGCGCGCGCGAATCGATTAGGGAATCGATTAGGGAATTTCGGCCGATTCGTTTAGGCGGCCAGGCCAGGCTATATACGCGGGAGAGAGATTTCTGCTGCTGGCCGTGTGGCGCATATTTTGCGCCGGGAGAGCGTGTAATAACACGCTGATATGATCGAGTGGCTCGGCTGCGCGCGCGGAACGCTTAACTCCGCTGCAATCCAAGCCAGTGGCTCGAGTTCCTACCGGCCAACTCGGATGTCTCGCGCGCACTGCACTCTTCTGCCGGGCTCGAAGCCCGCAGCCACGCACACCTTTCCCAAAGTACACAAGAGCATTCTTGCATTGTATTAAGCGCACTTGGACGACTCTCGACGCCGGCGTGCTTATGCAAATTTTTCTCGCCGCTTTTTTTTTTTTTTTTTTTTGCATCGCTCGACGTTTGCCGCGACGTTTGCTTAGATTTACCTCTCGGGTTTTTTAAGGCAGTTCTGAACCAAGATATACGCAAGTTTTGAAAAAAAATTCTTGGCATACTTGACTACCATGTGATTACGTATGTGATGATACATGTTATTAAGTTAAAAAATTAAAAAGTCAAGATATGATTCATCAAAGAAAAAGTTTTCCAAAGTAATAAATTTTTTCATTTTTTCATTCATTTCGACGTAAAGGAGCTTAATTATCTAGAGAACACCATCATGAAAAAAGTTTGAAATAATGAATTTTCAAATTCATTCCTTACAAATTAATTAATTCAAAGTTTTTTCATGGTGAATCTCTAGATAATTGTTTAACGAGTAAAATGAGCTCGTTTACTTCTGATAAAAATCCCACGCGAGATTCGTTCGGTTTTCGAGTACTTATCGATATCGAGCCGCGCAAGGCGCGCTGGAATCAAACTAGTAATTTGATAAATCATATCTTTATATACAATATTAAATTTTGACTTCTTAATTTTTTTTTCTAGTTCATAAAAATCAACTTTATGACATATATCATCATTTACCTAATCAGATGATAGTTCAATATGCTGAGAATTTTTTTTCTTTAAAAGTTCTATATCGCGGTTCACAACTACCCTAAGCTTTTCAACGGCATTGTTTTAGGGATTAGGTGGGCAGATAGAGTTGATTGAAAATAAAAGCAATCGTGAATATCCAATTGAAAAAAAACGAGACCCGAGTACTGAGAGTTATTTTTTAATTGAAACATTACGCGAAAAAATCAATTCTAAATTTCGGAGTTTTAAAAACGATTTCGACCCGATGAAAAAGCGTTTCAGAATTTTAATTAATCAATCGCTCGTACAGAGCGTACGATATTTAATTTCGTGTTATTTGATAATATTATTCAAAGGATATTACGCGAAATAACAAAATGAACGTAAATTTTATAATATTAGCCAGTGCCGTTATTATAACGTTTAATCGAGAATCTTTGAGCCGAACAAAAAGTTTTGAATTTCCATTGAATTGCCATTGAAAAGTTGATTAAATGAAAGAATTACCCGAATACATCCGACGAAGCTAAATAATGAATTTTATTAAATCTAACGATAAGGCCAGCAGCTCTCGCAGCCGCGAAAGGCCACCTGGCATTTCGCGGCCATAAACCGTTTACCCGTAGAATCTAAACCGCGGATCCGCCGCAAAAACTCCCGATCGAGTCCTCGGCGCGGCGCGACGAGTCGGCCCCGCGGAAACTATAAAACCGAAAGCGCGCTTGCGGCCCAGAATTGAAACGTCGCGATCGCGATAAATAAAATATGAGGCTCGCGCGGATCACTCACTCCGGACATTTTTTCGGCGAGGCATAATATCGCTCTCGCGAGAGAGAGAGAGAGAAAGCCGCCGCGGCGGACGTCGACTTTCGCGGTGCGCCGCTCAAGAGAAGAGGAGGAAAGCAAAAAAAAAAGGAAGGAAGGCAGAAGCAAGGGACAATGTTTACAGCTCTAGAGTTGCACTAAATCTCGCGGGGATGCAGCGCCCGTAGAAGGCCGCCGCGCGTGACAGCCCCGCTGCGATCTTAATCTGAGGTAGTCCTTGGCAAAAAGGGGCGGCGGCGACTTGGAAAAAACGAGCTAGAGATCCCTCTAAGGAGAGAGAGAGAGAGAGAGAGAGAGAGAGAGGACTCTGAATAATTCATCGGCTACTGTACTCGCGAGTCGCCTTGACTCGAGCCGCTCGCTCTCCTTTTTTTCGGCGTCCTCTCTCTCTCCTCCCGGCGGCGCTGCGCTCCAGCCGCTCGCTCTCCGTACCTGGCCTGCAGCCGCAGGTGGTGGGGCAATTACCGGCCACACCTCTCGCGTGTAATTCCCGATTATCCGGACGAAAATCAGGATCGCCGGGCGCTAATTAGCGTGAAGTGCTCCAGTGACAGCGGACGAGCCCGGCCGATTAGAATTGACAAAGTCAGCGCGCTCGCGCCGCGCGCAACGTTAGGGGTGGCCCGGTGGACGCAGGCTTGACGCCTCGGGTCAGATTTTCCCCGGCAATCTCTCGAGCCGGACGCGTCAATCAGCGGCCCGCGCGCTTCATCATTTATTATTTTCCGCGCGGCGGGCTCTTACGCTCGACGCAGCCGCGGACGTTACGTCGATCCGATCCCGGGGGGTATTTCCGGATCGCCTCGGATTTTCGGGCCGTTTAAAAGGCTACAGCGAGAGGCCCGACAATCTTCATTAGTCGTCGAACGGCAGCTCTTTTGATAAACCAGTTTGAGGAGAAAAAGAGACGCGGCAACGCGATCGTTTACGCTCCCGCCCTTATCGGATCATCTCTTAGTCGGCCGCTGTATCTGATCGTCGGCCTCTGAAAAAGCAAATAATAGGCGCCGAGTACAAAAGCGATCAGCGAGAGAGAGAGAGAGAGAGAGAAAAAGGGGCACGTGCGTCGTTCGCTAAAAAGCAATAAAGTCAGAGCGGCTCGCTGACGGGAAGTCGTGTAATGACAGCGGGATCGCGATATCTATATGGGATCATAATAAAGCCGAGTGGCAAACGCTCGCCGGCATGGAAAAGGAACTCGGATATCATGCGAGATAAACACGGTCACGTGAGCGCACACATTTCATCCCCGGCGTAATCCCCGCTCGGACGCGTGTCTGCCTCCGAGCAGATTCTCTCTCTCTCCCTTTCGCTCTCCGACATGTCTTTTAAACGAGATTAGAATTAATAACTGGGCTTGGGCATTGACTCGTTATTGTCTCGTCTTTACTCTTTTTACTGCTTGTAAATTAAGCCATTGCGAAATCGATCCGCTGATTTATCGTGAACGGCGACTGCGGACTCGAGTTATGCGGAATTTAGTCTATAATAAACTTTGCGAATGGGTTTGTTGCATTATAATGACGCGCGGATAGGCGATTTTGCGTATCCGATGGCGTCATCTCTAAATGTCGCATTGATTTTACTGCTCTGGAATACAAGATTCAGCCAAATTATTTATGTACGATTACGTGTTTAACTTTCGCTCTATGATTTCAGTTACCGATAAGCACTCTCACCCTTCCTTCCTTCCTTCCTTCCCTCCCAATTTTCAATTCTCACTCGCAGACAAGAGTTGGCGCGGTCATCGATAATAATTTTTAATAAAAAGAAAAAAATAAAGCAAGCCTTTTGATAATAAAAACTGATTTTTCTTCCGTAGATAACCGAGCCGACTCTTTTCTGTTAGATTTAGCCCTTAGGAAGAGAAGGTGACGATGACTGATAAGCTTTGTGTGGGTGATTTTAGTGGGGAATGTGTTCGGGGGCCGATGCGGCGCGGAGGCGTTGGGTCTCGGACTGATGTCGCTTAACCCGGCCTACAGGTTCGCTCTGCCCCCGGGGCTCGCTGCCAAGACCACCCGCTGCCTTGTGTTCGACCAAGGTAGGCTACCAGCCATCTTCATTTTCACAAAAAAAGCACCGCACCACCCTCCTGCACTGCAAACACCTCTTACATATACTTAACTCGCCTTTTTTTCTTAAACCCTTAACGCTTCACTTGCTTCTCACCTCCCGTCCCGAACTTCCTCTTTTTGCTGCGTCGTTGTTTTTTTTTTTTTTTTTTTTTTTTTTGCATCGCATGAGAAACTCACTCAGCACAGACTAATTCTTTATGTGGCTTACTAAGATTTTACCAAATTGTCTTTGATGTGTATTGAAATTTAAAAAGTAACACTCGCCGACGTGCGCCCTTCGAGCCTTCGGTTTTCATTAAGGGGCTCCGAAAAAGTTATTAATTACGCGAAAGCGTCGGGGAATGGATTTCGCGCGAAACGCGCAACGGCCGGTTGTAAACGGCGATGACCGAAAAAAAAAAGGAAAAAAATAAACAACTGCCGCGCGCGACCGAAAGGAGAGAGAGAGAAAAAAAAGCAGAGCGAGGTAGTTAAAACGTTCCTTAACAAAAGTGGCGTGTTTTCGAAATGAAATTTTTCAGGCCCCCTTTAACCCGGGGATAAAAAAACGAGCACTCAAACTGCTACTCTTTTATTATAGCACTCTTGACAGAGTAACAATTCGACGCTGCCGCTGGCCGCGCGCGGCCAGAGTGAGAGAAGGGAAGTTACAAGCACGCAATAAAGCGCGCGTATGACACCCGAAAGCAGATTGAATTTGACTGCATTTACAGGCGGCCGGCGCCGAGTGCCGGCGGCTTTTGTCCCCGAGTTTTTCCAAAGAAATGCGCACTGTGTTACTTTGCCTCGATTTTCCAGTGAACTTTTACGCGAGCCTTTCCGCGATGATCGCGAGGCCAGGCGGCAGAGCGGAGTATGTGCATCGGGGAGGGGGGCGAAAAAGAAGAAAAAAAAAAAAAAAAAAAAAAAAGAGCGAGGCCGCGGATTTGTTTATACAGGCGGTTTCTGCGGAGGGGAGGAGAGGGGCGCGGGCGGCTCTATGACAGTCGTCGAAAACATATTTCAATATCCGCTCCACTTTGTTCCGGGCCGGACGAATGCGCGATTCCAATATTCATTCGGCTGCTAGCGCTCCGGCTGCTGCGCTCAACGGCCGCTTTTTTGAAACTCGCACTGGGAATTTGGGCGAAAAGCGAGCTGGGAGCGTCCGTAACAGCGCCGGCAATCGCGTATTTATATAGTCGCACTGCGGATTCGGACAAAAGCACCTGCAGATTATACGCGCCGGCTTTCCCTCGCCCCCCTTTTTTCCTTTCGTTCGCGGCGGCAGCTCTCCCGCTCCCTTTTTTATCTTTCTCGTTAACCGCCGCCCCGGCCTTTTTTCCGAAATTATTTTACACGGAGATCTCTTTATTTCCAGCCCCCTTTGCCGCGCACCGCCGGCCCGCGCGCTTATATAATCGATGCGCGCGCTCAAGATACGGATCGCCAGTTTTCGCCCAATCAAAGCCCGATATATCCTCTTAATTTTCCTGCTCTCTCGCTCTCTTTTCACTCGATCGCCTGGGCCGCAATCAAATTTCATTGAATTAAACGAAAAAAGAGAGGAGCGACGGGCAGAGTCGGCGCGACTATAAACGACATTAGGAAGAAAAAAAGGGGCAAAGGCGCGCTTGTAAATAACCGAGAGCAGCCGTTTCTCGCACCTTCTGGGCTCGGCAGCGTTTATACATTCGCTCGCAGGAGGGGCGAAATCGTCCAGCTCTCTCTCTCTCGCGCGCGCGCGCGTCTTTTTTACGGCTAAATTAATGTTCAGCCCCAATAAAAATCGAGTTCCCGACGCGCACGCGTCAAACCTCAAAGTCGAACGCGACTTTACGGCTCTTTTATCGCCCCTTCGTAAATGCCTCCGGCCCTCTTTCGCCGCGTTATATCGTCCGCGAGGAGCTCTTCGAGCCCCGCGCATCCCATTCAAATTACCTGGACGATTTACCGTTTTACGCTAGGAGTCGCGGCTCCGTGCATTCCTTCGCGAGCGACGAATTATTGCCTTTTGCAAAACTGGCCGCCCTCTGCTTTAAAGTTTCAGGCGGCTCGTGGCTTAATCAATCGACGATACAAAATTAACCAGTTGGGCTGGTTAACGTGTATTTTAAATGGAGCTTTTTTGACTAAAATTGATGCCTAAATTAAGTAAAAATAGTTGGAAAATCATTTTAAAAGATGAAATATTCATGGCCAAACATATTTAATGTTTTCAACTACAAAACAAGTTAAGAATTGGCCAAAAACTGCTTAACGTTTCTACCAGGGTAGATTGTTCGAAAATTTACATAAGTAGGACCCTCATTTTAACGCTGAAACTAAACGAAACCTAAAAAGGCGACGCTTTACCTCTTAATAGTACACAGAGAAATATTTTCTAGAAAAATCACAATAGTACATTTTAATTTGATCATGGACTAAAAATCTAAAAAATTACCATGTTCCTAGTAAATGTTACAAATCTAAATATGAAAATTTATCATTGACCTCGTAAACTTTACATAGAAACTATGCTAATTTTTTAGATTTTTACAGTCTGTGATGAAATTAAAATGTACTATTGTAATTTTTATGCCAATGAGGCTTTGGCGATTGATGATTACTTGAAAATGTTGAAATCGTTTGAGAACCACTGCAGGGGCAGGAGCTACCTTAAAGCTCATTTGCCCCCATCGCCGGCTGAAATCAGGGATTTTCCTCAACCCCTTTGGCAGGGAGGCAGGAGCAAAGAAACTGCGACGGCCGGGCGCTTTTTTCGCGCGAACCAGCCGGACAGAGAGACTCGAGGGGCAATTATTTGCGCATCTCTAGGCGGCCTTTGGTCTCTCGCTGCGCGAAATTTGATTACACGCCTAAAGGCGCTGCTGTCGGCTACTAGGAAAAAACACTAACCTCTCCCCCCGTGGCGGCCAAATTGCCCGTCGCTCTCGCATATAACGACCCCGGGAGGAAAGAGAGAGAGAGAGAGAGAGAAAAAGCCGTGTGCGCTCGTCGTTAAAAATTTTATACATATATTTCGGGCTTTAATTGCCTCGTAAGACGAGGACGCGTGTGGGGCAATCATCGAATGATGACTGCCTCGTATTCCGGCTACCTTTTCATTATGACCAGCGCTCCGCGATCCTCGAACTTGGCTTCGTCTCGCTTTCCTTCCCGCTTTTATCGGGAGTGTCGCGCGCGCGCGCCTTCGGACGAGTACAACGAGGGAAGAAAGTCGGCCCTTGAGGTCTCTCTCGCTTTAAGCGAGCAACTATTTAATTAAAGGTGCGAGGAGGGATCGCCCGCTCGTCCCCTCAATCCGCGGCTTTCTTCCTCGGAATATTTAATTAGTTTTTCCACGAGTTGCCGCGCGGTTATAAATGTTAATTGCAGATGAAGTGGTAATAAGAAGCTCGACGACGACGACGACGACGACGTCTTGCTTCTCCCCCTCGGCGTAACGACTGCTACCCTTGATTCCGTCGAGAGACACTCGACGTCTTTGGACTATCGCTCCTTAAAGCGGCGGCGGCGGCAACGGCGATGAAGACGCATGAATTTTTGAAAATAATTAAAAAATAGTTCGCCGGCAAAAGCGGACGTCCGGGATGTAAGCAAAGAGAGGAGGAGGTCGAGGAGGGTCCTCCAAAGGCGAAAAAAATCTGTGACAAATCCTCTTCTTTTTCCCGGAGAGCAAGCTGGGGGAGAACGGAATTTAATTAAGTAAAATTATTGTCGCGCGCGACGGAGAGAAAAAGAGAATCGGAAGAAGCGGGCTATAGGGCCAAAAGGTGCCAACGCACGGCGAGCTGCGAGCCGAGTTTTGCTAGAAGCAAGAAGTAAGAAGACAGCGGAGGGTGTAATGATCTCATTCCCCGATAAAACAGCAAGTAATAGAAAGTAAACGAATTCAAGAGACAGAGACTGAAGCAGCCAGTATCACCCTGCCAAGCCTCGTTTGAAGCCCGGAATAGTTTCGAGGCGAGCTTCTTCTCGCCTTCTTTAATTACCTTACGGCTCTCGCGCGCTTCTTTAATTAAGAAATACGGAAAGCCAACTTTCCCGGCGGCCGGCGGCGGGGAGGGCTGAATTTTTTCTGCGCGAGTAGTTTCCTTTTTGAGGGAGAGAGCTCGGGCCGACTGTATATAGCTAGCTGCCGCTGCTGCCGGGATGGAATTTTGAGGGGGGTTGCTTCTTGCAAAGTTCGCGTGTGTATACACGCAATCACGCGGAACGAACGACTTGTGTCCGCCCGACTCCCCCGTCGAAATAATAACTCCCTTCTCCGTAGCGGCGTGCGTCAAACGTCAAATTCTCGGCTCCTTTTTTCCCGATGAAAGGAAGAGGAAGCGCGCGGCGGAGTCGCGATATTATAAGCTCCGGGAGAATTATTAAGGCTGACGTTTAATCGATGAAGAGAGAGAGAGGCTTGACGCGGCCGAGGGGTCAGTGTTTGGCCCGTCCGACTTTTATCTCGCATGATTAAATTTGAATTCGCTTTTCTGGCGATATGTTTTTTTCTGGAGACTCGCTCGATCGATCTAAACACTTATCTCTCCCCCGACAGATGTAAAAACCGCTCTCCTGATTAAATAAGTGTGCCTCGATCCCCTCCCCCTTTTAAAATCTGGCCATATATAAGGATACTTTGGAGCCGCTCCTCCCCCGATTTTCGAAAATGGCTTCTCATCTGTTCGGAGGATCTGGGTACATAATCACGCGTTATTAGCTATTTGTCGCGCCAACATGTGCTTTCGGGCGGGATCCGCTAAATCCCCTCCTGCCGACGGCTGCGGCCGATAAGGCCGGGCGGGGGCCCCTTTTCCGCTTTAAATTTTCAGCGATTTTCTTTAAAATCTCGGCGCCAAGCCCTCCACACGTGTGATAGCGATAGTCCGTGACGGATAGCTGGAGGGAGAGCCGCGGGGGGTGATATCGCCCGTTGTTTCGACATTTTTTCGCCGGGCGAATTAGCATTTTACGGAAAAAAGGGGCAGCAGCTATCCGGGCCGGGTAATCCGCGCGAGAAACGAATAGGCTTGCGGGGATAAGCGCGGCCGGCTGATTTAGCCTCTCGCTTATCTCGATATTCCCGCGCGCGCGAGCTCTATATAGTTTTCCCGAGGACAAGTTTAATAAAGAGCGATTTAATAATAAGGCCACGCTCGGTTCTTTTATTAAACGCCGGCCGCGGTGGCGGCCTCTAATTCGGCATAACTCTGAGATATTACGCGGCGTGCGCGCCGGTTGACATCGAGCCGAGCAATATGGAAGATCATATGTCATGCGAAGGAATTCGTGCGCTTGGCCGCAGATTGAATTCCGGCCGGGTTCTCTCTCTCTCCCTCTCGCTGTTGTTGTAAGCGGCCGCCGCCACCGCCGCGAAACGAATGGCGAATATAAGCCAAACGAAATAAACGCGACAATTCGGCAAACTTGCTGCGGCCGCCTGGATGCACAGAGAGCCCCCGCAGGGGAGGAGAGAGAACAAACGCGCGCGGCGCGCTAATCCGACAAGCCATGGTGGCTATAAACCCAGGCGCGCGCAAGCTCACGTGCTATCCACGCGACTCCCTCTCTCACTCCTCTCCCTCTCTCTCTCTCTCTCGGCGCGTCCGGGTATTAATCGCCGCCGCGAGCTGCAGCTGATCCGATCGCTCATACCTCCCCGTGCCCGACAAATCTATTAGCTAATTTGCCAGCGACTTTCCTTATTAGCTCGCGCCTCGGGCGAGCTTTTAAAGCTCCGCTCGATTTCGCCGAAAATAAATACTCCTTCTCCTTCTCGTTCCGAGGAAATGCCAGGAACGCGTATTACAAGTCAAGCTGCCTCTCGGCTCTCTTTGTCCGGGGGATTTTCGCGGAGGAATCTCCTTCTCCTAGCGGGGATTTATTATCCCCCGGCTCCTTCCACTTTACAGGATACACATCCAGCGTGATCGAGCGCTTCTCCACCTCCTCCTCCTCCGTCGCGGCGCGAGTGCAGCGCCAATTAGCCGCTCGGCCGCTCTGATTTTCGTTTTTTATTATTCCGGGAGCGCGCGGCAAGACGCGCGCATAATGGACGCGGGGATTCGTATATGACAGCGAGCCGCGCGCGCGGGGAGCGGAAAGAGAGAGGGCGCTGCACGGTGCGCGCATCAATCACCGCTATTTTAATATCGGCCAGCTACACAATAGCACTGCGGTATTCTCCGCCTCACCCCCCCGGCCGGCGCTGCCATTCGGCTCTCTCGCGCGGCCATGTGTATACACATGTACAAGCGCGCCGCTTTTCTTCGCCGAGCGCGTCGAGTTTTTATGGCGAATTCCTCTAATTCATTCGCGCTTTCTTCCGCGTCCTGCCGAATGATGCATTTCCCCCCCGAGGGAGAGAGGATTCATTGCCCCCTATGAGTCCACGAGTTTAGTCAAGACACGCCGAGTTATTGCCTTGCTTCTGGATTTATTATTGACGTTATTGCCGTCGAGTGAGACATTGTTTAAATAGCCGTCCGAAGACACAGTTCCCCGGCAATTAGCAGTTTAATTCCGGCAGAGTCGGGGAGGCGCGATCGACAGCGAGGAAAGGACACCGCGCACAAAATTCCCCTCGAGAACGAACGAGTGCGGCTCTGCTGACGTGCAGCGGCTCAAGTGGATCCTGGCTTTTTTTTCCAGCCGAGGAAAAGTTTGCCGAGCGTGTATAGCGAGAGTTTCGGAGCAGCGCGCATATTTGCGCCCGAGCCGCCGCGAAGACGACGCGGAAACAAGTGGGATGTCGGGGGGGGAGGCGGAGAGGAGAGCCCTCGAGTATCGAGACTCGGAGACGAGAGAGTTTACAAGGCGTTGCAGCGCCCCGAAGCCCGCGAGGGGGATAGATGGATGTATCTCGTAAAACGAGCCAGCCGACAAATACAAATTCCTCCGGCGGCTCCTACTTCTGTCTCTTTTTCCGCGCTCACTTGCCGGGTTACGAGGGTGTTAAGCCTCCCCCGTCTTTGCATATTTTCGGATCGGAGCGGAAGCCGGACGGCTCCGGAGCAATGACTATCTCTCGCTCTCTCTCGCTCTCTCCATTATCGACTGCTTTCAGAGCGCGGAAATCTACGGCTGAATGATTTACGGACGAATCGTTTGGGGATTATCAGTAGCTATTTCGGGCGGCGAATTTTTTTTTTTTTTTTTTTCGCTGTGCTTTTTCCCCCCCTTTTTTTCATTTTTAGCGGCACTACATCGCCATCAAAAGCTGTGCGGCCCGAAATAATTAATCGCGACAAGGAAAAAAGCATCGACACGAAGACAGAAAATTAATCTCGCCGAGCGGACAACGGAGTCTTTTGAATAAATGAAGCCCGGACGCGCGCGATTAGTGTTGCAGCGGATACACGGGGCTAAAAGCAAAACGAAAATCAAAGCCGCGCGATCTCGTTACCCCGTTGATCATCGATAATGATATTCTCGGCACTGACGGCACAGTATAAGGTATATACTTTCGCAAAAGCTTTCCCAAAACGCGAGCCGGCCTGGGCGTTGAATTACAGGATACGCGCTGCCTCCTCCGCTCGTCGGCGGATCGCCGATTGACGAGAGCGCGACTCGCTAAATCCGGCCGGTCGCGTTGCGTAAGCGCGACACGCGACGCCCGCGAGAACGCCGTCAGCGGCCGAGGGGCAAAAGAAAACTGCCCTTTCCCACCCTACTGATCGTTCTGTCGCCGTGTCTAGGCGTCGACTGGGCCGAAACAGCGAGGAAGAAGCACAAAGGGCCGCGGGAGCGCTTTGGCGTCACGGCCGCGCCGACGTATCGTTTTATTCGACATTAAACTCATTTCGAGGATATACATTTGTTATTAATTAATAAAACGCGAGTCGCGCGGCAGTTGCGGGGGGGGGGGGGCGATGAGCCGCGCGGCGAGCTGCTCTGCCGCACAGCGCTATCGAGTTTAAAGGCTCGGAACGTCGGCTCGATTCGCTCGCGCGCAGAGGCACTGATTGACCCCTCCTCCCCCCGCCACCCGATTTCGCTCGGGCTAACAAGTTTGCGCGCGTGTTTTCGTTTAATAATTCCATGACGAGTGCGCGCCATTTTTCACGAATTCCGTTTACGTGTATATGTGCGTGTGCGCGCGTGGACGCGGAGGCGGAAAGTCAATTTCTGCGTACGTGCTTTCGCGGGTTTTTGGAAAAATCGAGGCCGATTACCATTGCAAAGGGCCGGCGGCTCCTCGCTCTCCTTTTCTTTTTCGCAGCCGGGGTAATCAGATATCCGCGGCCGCGGCGAATATCCTCTCTTTTTCGTTAATTACTAATAATATTCAGACGCGCGGCTGCCGGAAAAATATACACGAGGGGCCGAGGAAGCAGCCAGCGGCTCTCTCTCTCTCTCTCTCTCTCTCCGCCTGCCTCGAATTACCATAGGCAAACAGAGCGAGAAAGAGGGAGCCGGAGATCGTCGCGTCGGCGTCGGCGGCAAGAAAAATGAATAAAATTACGGGGAAAGGAAATTTTCGACGGTGCGAATCAGCGCCCGGGTGTCAGTTTCGCACCGACGCTAAAGCTCGCTCTCTCTTTAGCGAGAGGAGGGAAAAGGAAGAAAAAAAAAGAAAAAAAGAGCGAGGAGGGCCTTTGACGCGCGCGCCCGACTATTTAAACTGTCGGCGCGTGTGATCTTGGGGAAATCGCGAAAACGGCTGCGCGCACGCACACGCGCGCGCACACGGGGCGCGCCGTCGAGCAAAGGGTCGGCTTGAGCGATGCCTGCGTATAAGTCAGAATGCGGACAGGCGCGCGGTTTTGCGAGGGATGAGAAGTTTAAATGGCTCGTCCGTATGGCGCGTCGCGGCTGACTCCGTAAACCGCCTCCCCCTGCGTCGAGCGTCCCTCGTGGCTCGAGAGAGAGAGAGAGAGAGAGAGAGCTTCCTTCGGCCCGATTTCTCGCGCGAGCCTAAATAAACTATTACCTACCTCATTATTTATACGGGCGTTATTCGATCGCATCCGATATGTAGGCGAAAAAAAGCCGGCGGCAGATCGCGCCCGTTCTTCCCCGACGCGGCCTTAGTTTTGACAACTGTACTTAGCCGGGGCTATTAGTGCATTCCGCGAGCGACTCGTGCCGGAGGGGTCGGCTTATCATTCTCTCAAGTTGCGTCGATTTCTCGCATCTGTGCGGGGCGCCGGCAACTTTAACGCGTTAGCCCCCGAAATCACTCTGCCCCCGGAAAATCGGGGAAGAGAGTGAGAGAGAGAGAGACAAGACGCAGCTCTCGCGGACTATATTCCGCGCACAGAATTTCGTAATGCTCTCCCCTCTCTCTACTCTCTCTCTCTCTCTCTCTCTCGTCGAGAAAATCGCCTTATATTGCCGGCGTTTTCTCCTCCGGAGTTTCGTCGCCAGCTGCCGCGAGTCGCGCGCGAGCCGCCGCCGCCGCCGCCCCCCGGTTAATAAAAGCGATGACGAATGACGAAAATTCTCGCCACTTATGAATGACTTGCCGGAAAGCCGTGTCGATCGTCGGGGGACCGGAAGGGGCGCCGATTAGCGCGGTCAAACTCCCTCGATCGAGGCGCGGCGCCTGTCTGCAGCTGGCCGCTGTCTAATCTTTCCTCGATTATCGCCGCTCGTGTAAGCGCACTCTGCGCGCACGTGGACGGTACAAGAGCCGCAAAGCTCTCGCCGAAGCTCGGAAACGCGGGCCTTTTTCCGTCGCCGGCCGAGAGGCGCGCTCACGGCCACTCGGAGAGTGACGGACGCGAACGGAGCCGCTCGAAACAAGAGCGGCCATAAATTCTGCTTACGCTCGCTTAGCCGCTGCGGTTACTTAATTATACGGAGCGTCGCGCGAGACCGCGAAAATAACGTTAACTCCGTAATCCCGTTAGCCGATCGATCGACCCTGCGAATCCCATTCCTCTTAATTGTCCCCCTGTTCCTTGTATTTTTTTGGCCGCTTTTGCCCGGGACTACTCCTCTCTCTCTCTCTCGAACCGCGACGGATATATATACGTTTCAAATGATTGGCCGACGTCGATTATGCTTTACGCGAAAATTCCAATCGTAATATTCATAAAGCCTTTTTTTTTATTATAACGAACGGCGAATAATCGTGCGCTTTTCATTAGAGCTGAAATCGATTGCCCGTCCGCTCGTCGGGTTAAAAAAAAGAGAAGAAAAAAAACTTTTATTACCTATATTTCATTTTAATTTACAAAAAAATATTAAAACTCGTAATTCTCGTATTGCGCAAATTTTTTTATTATGCAACAAGTTTAAAGGGGGAGAAGAGAAAAAATGCCGCAGCTGTCCAATCGATCTGGCCGGACAATTGCGTGTGCCGCGCGGCTTACAATGAGATTTAAAAGCATTTAAAATTAGTCGAGCGCCAAAAATACGTAAAAGTCTCTCAGCGGCTCTCGCGGGAAGAAAAAATCCTCGAGGTTTACGAGATCCGCAGCCACGGGAGTGTGACGACACGGGAAAGTGGCGTGAAAGAGGTGAAGGAGAGAGAGAGAGAGCGGCCCCGGAGAAAGCGGCGACGAGAAAAGCCGGAAGGAGATAGACGAGAGAGAGAGGACACTTGGAATCGTCTCAGCGTGAAACGAAACGGAAATGCCTGCGGGATCCTCGAGCTTAAAAATACGCAATCTTGCGAGCCCGTCATGCCGAAGAATTGAAATGCGCGCGACGCGTCTTTGATATCGTTTACCCATAATCATTTAATTTCAGCCGAAAACCGCCTCTCGCTCGACTCCGGAGCCGAGAGAGATGCTCGCGCGGAAATTCCTCCCGAGACGCTACTCTCGCCTCTTTTTTATCCAAAAGCTCGATAGCTTTTCCAATTTTCGGCGATGTCACTTTTCGAATTATCGAAGCGTGAAAATTAATTTGACTGGCCGTTAAAGCAAGAACGAGATTTTCATTCGCGTTTGCGGCCGTTTGTCGTTGTTTGATAAAGACTTGAGATTGAGCGGCTTTTATCGAAGCTCTTGATTCTGCGTTATCGATAATTGACGTTTTCAATCGAAACAATTACAAATTCGTTTATACAATCGTTTTCCAAGCGTTAGATAAATAATTCCGAGCCTACACGAGATTAATCGATTAGTCGAATCGGTATATATATTGGATCGGTTTTGACGTATTCTTTATAGCGCTGCTGCTTTAATAAAAGCAGTAGTCTGCATTACGAGATAATCGAATCTCTCCTCTCGGCCTCTCCGCAAATATCATAAATATCCCGCGCAATTTTGTCCAGCTCCGAGAGAGCAAAAATAAGCAACGAAGAGAGTCGAGCCGCCGCCCGGGTTAAAATTGAGAAAGCAAAGCGTAAAAAAAAGAAAAAGAAAAGCAGAGAATGGCCCGGTCGGCGGCTCGAACAATAAGGAACGTCTCTCGCAGCAGGCACTTTCCATGCAAACTAAGGCCTGCTTCGAGATATTCTTCGATAGGCGGCTATATTGAATCGTTAAGCCATCTCGCGCGAATATAGAAAGAAGGAGATCCGCATAAGCGCGCCGCTTCTCTTCTCACCCGCGGCGCCCGACGACGCTCCAAAGTCTCGAGAGCTGCGAAATAATATTTCCGGGAGACGCTAAAATGTGTCAAGCGGCTGATCCCCCGGGCTGACATTTGAATATCCAGGGGAGGGGGAGGGGCGAGACAAGCATTGTATCGGGGCCCTCGAGCCCTTCCCCCGCGGGCTTGCAATATTTATAAAGCTTCGCTCGTCGATACGCGCATTTTTCCTCCTCGTTATTTCGGAGAGGCGGCCGACGGCTGAGCCGCGACGTCGCGCCCGGTAGCCGCGAAAGCTCCGCCAGCGACTATCAAGTGCGAGACTTAACGGTCGCCCCTATGACAAACAAGACAGCCCGCGCGGGCTTCTTTCCTTTTTTTTATCACTGGCCCAAATCCAGCAGCGGCGGATCGTAAAGTCCGCGGCTAAATATCCCGGAGAGGGCCGTTTAACGAGGCAACCCGTTTGCTTTACCCGAAAACGGCCCCTTTTTCTTCGCGGGTATTCTTCCTCTCTCTCGCTCTCTCTCGCTCTCTCTCTCGCTCTCTCGGCAGTGTCGAGAAAAGGAAGAAATAGCTGGCTGCCTTTTAAGAGTGGCAGAATCGCCGATGAAAGGGGGATTACTCGCATGAATACGGATACAAAGTGTTCGAGTTCCCCTCCTTTCCTTGCCTTTCTCTCCCCATATAAGAAACGGACGAACCGGATTTCTATGTTGTCTTCGCTGTCTTTAGTACCCACTTCTCTCTCTCTCTCGCTCTCTCTCCGCCCTGCCTGCCTGCTCCTTCTCTCCTCCTGTCCTCTCATAATTTCTCCTCGATTCGCATTACTTTGAACGACCAAACATTTTGCCTTACATACTTTATTTACTCAATGTCTTGCTCCTTCTCGGCCCTCCCTCCCTCTCTCCCTCCAAATTTATACCGGCGGACTCGCGCGCGCGACATTTTTTAATGCCCCCTTTGCGAGATTTAAGCGCGAAATTGGATATGCAGATTCCAGCTAGCGCTCTCCTCGCGCTCTGCAAAATTTCCTTCCTCCGGCCCACCGGATTTACGATCCTTGTTCTTCGGCTCGAATAGTTGACTCGTCAAGCACGATCGTTTCGAGGCTCGAGTGTACCAGCGCGCAGCCATTTGCCCGAGAGCTCGTTCAAAGAAGGCACAGCGCCGCGGTCAATTGCTCTCGGACACCGTTAACGCCGCGAGACTGGATTCTCGCGATCGAGTCCCTTACTCCGCGGCTGAAATTGTTCATCCGTATCGGCCGTGTAAACACGGACTCGCGCGGGCGGGGGGCTTTCTTTCCGAGCGGGCGAAAAAGCTGCGCGCGGAATATTGAAAACCAGCGGCGTGGCCGCGCGATCAGAAACGCCCGGGAAAATATAACGACGGGGCGGCGGCGGCGGCGGCGCGGCAAAAAAAAACGACGGCAATAAATACAGATTGCTCTCCCGCTTGCCGCGGGATTAATTCGCAAAATATGCTTGAAAAGTATTTATCGCAATAAATAAAAAAAAAAAAAAGGTGCGCGGCGGACGCTTACATTTTCGATGCAAATTCGCGGACGCGTAAGCCAGGGGTTATATCGCTGTCAAAGCTCCCCGCGTCAAGAGCCCGTAAAAGAGGGGGGGTGAGAGGGGAAAGGCGCTCGTTCCGCCCATACACTTTACCGAATTGCCCTCGCAAAGTCTATACGCGCTCTCGGGCGTTTCTCGCATTTACGGCAAAAGGCAGGAGAGAAAAAAGAAGCACCGGGAAAGAAATCGGTAGTCGGCCGCCCCGTTCAATTAGCAGTTTTTTATTCCCGCTGACACGCTCGGCTCTCGATTATTATATGGCCGGCTCTGCATTTGTTAATAAAGTGGCCGAGTTTCGTTACAATGTTGCGGATCGCCGCAGAAACCGGTGATATCGAGACTCTTTCCTCCGGCATGCTCACCGGCCACAAAAGAGCCCCAGCTGTTTAAGCTCCCAGGCTTTTTATTAAACTGACAAAGCTAAGAGGCGCGCCTTATTCAAAATTTTATATCGATCCCCGATTCCTCCCGGTGCCTCGGCGAGACTCACCGAAATCCCAGATTTAACGCGGCGCGCGGCAGAATTTCATTCCTTCTTAGTGTCAGTTTTAACCCCGGAATTTATCGCCGGCCGGGGCCGCCTCTCTCTCTCTGTCTCTCTCTCTCGAGAGAGAGAGAAAGAAGTAGCGCGCGCCTCGGCATTAAAATTCAAATCGTTCAATCTAACTCGTCGCCCGGCGAGAAAAAGCGCCGCGAATCGCCGGAGATATATCCCAAGGTCCGCGCAAATAAGCGTAGGAGAAGCGAGATAGAGAGCGAACGAGAGGGCCCCGGGTACTTGTCACACACCCCATGACTGGCGGCCGGCGACTCGACTGGCGCGGCACCATAATTTATCCCGTTATGCTAATCGGGACGATTTGTCTAAATTAAAAGGCGCTCGAGTCTGATCCGCGGTCACCGTCACCCTGTTTTCGCCCAACTAATCCCTCGGACGTTCTCGCACACACACTCGCGCGCGCGCACACTTATACACGTCGGCCTCGTGGTCAGAGTAACAAGGGAAAGATGCTCGCCCGTCTCCCAAGGGATGACGGAGGCGCAGCCGCGCGTTATCGCGGCCAAATCCCCGCAGATGATGAGACTTTAGTTTATTGTACGTGCGGTCGTCGGATGATCCGCCGCGGAAACCGACAAAAAGCCGAGAAGGGAGGGGGAGGGGAGCTGCGCCGGTCAGCCGCCGCAAATCCCCCGGCGGACGAGAGCCGAGTACGAAATCAGCACGGGAAAAATACGGAAAAGGCGATCGGCCGGCGTTTTGAATAATCGAAGAGCCCTCGTCGTCGTCGGGGATGAGCGAGCGGGGACTCGCGTGACTGCTGTTTATTCGCGCGGGATAAAAGCATTTTTCTCCGTACAATCGGAGGAAGCTCCCTTACATACGCGCTCACATATATATTGTCGGCGCAGCGCTTAAACGAGGGTTATTACGAGCTTCTCGCACTTATTAATCGCGGGTTAGTAAGTTGGCGAAACTTTAAACGAGGTTCCATTTGTCGAGCAGCCGCGCTGCCCGGTTCTTTTTTGCCCGCTCGCGCACGCGAGTCTCCCCGCAGTTTATCAGCCAGTGGGCGAAAAATGTATCCCACGCTCCGCTTGGCGGCGAGAGAAAAAGAAAGCCCGCGCCGCCGCTGGAACTTAAGTCGGCTGCGAGGAGCAGCCCTCGGGGCATTAGCGCGCCCGCATCATCAGGCGCGAAACTCCGTCGACGACGGCTCTCCGCTCCGCGCACCGCTTCAGCCAGATAAATCTGGGCATCTTAGCGGCCGCATAAGTCTCGGGATTAGCGCGCCTAAGTCCACTCTCTCCCTCCCTCCCCGCAGCTCTCTCTCTCCTCCGGCGGATTTTATTCCACTCTCCGCGGGCTTAACGGCGCGCGAGACAAGCTGTTTATGCCCGCGGATTGATTTGAATTTGCCGTTTTTCCCTGGCGGCGCCGCATATATAGTCGAGAGAGCCCGCCGAGTCGAGTGTCGAGTGTCCTCGGGAGGGGGAGCGTAGAAGGGGAGGAGAGAGAGAGGATACAGGTTTCCCGGGGGCGGCTGATGAGGTATTGATGATAGGATCGCGTCAACACCAGCTGAGCCAATTACACGCCTAAATCTCGTCCCCGAGCCCACTTATCCGCGCTTCTTTCCGCCTTTTTCTTCGACTTGCGGACTCTCTCTCTCTCTCTCTCTCTCTCTCTCTCGCTATCTAAACTGTCAATGCCGAGCTCCGGCCGGCTTGTTTCCCTCTGAGGTAGGGCCTCGTGAACTTTTATTTTATTGTCTCCCCGGCGCCTAAGGCGATCTCTCGCTTTGATCGAGCCTCGGAACAAGAGTTTTCAGAAAGCGGTTATTCCGGAGCCGCGTATATATCCTGCCGCCCGGTTTACGTATGATTAAACCGCGTACAAGCGCGTGGGGAGAAAAAGGAGAAGAAGCAAATTCGCTTCCTTCCTCGCATTGTTTGCCTGAGCGTGAAAGAAGAGGGTTACGCGCTCTCTCTCTCTCTCTCTAGCGGCCATTTGTCCGGCTCCGGGAGCGATCCTCTCCCTCACACTTGGAGAATAACAAACTGCCGGGGAATAACAAACGGGCCGGTACATTGAAACGGCCTGTTGTGCGCGCCTTTCTTTCTCCGCGCGGCGAAATCTCGCGTGAAAATTACCCTATTGTGCGTCCACCCTCGGGCATATTTCAAGCCTCTTTTCCCGGATAATCGGCCGGTTTTTGTTTCACCTACGCCTCCCCCCTCCCGCCGCGGGGGATCAGAGGGACGCCAAGACGTTCGCGCTCGATTTCTACTCGAGGCCTCGACTCCGCCGCGCTCGATTCGCCAGCTTAGGAGATATCGGTAGTCCTCGAGTGAAATTGCCCGGCGATAATACGGCGCTTAATCCTCTGGCGCGTAAACAAACAGTCGATCGGCAGCCCCGGCCGGGGCCAGGCAGCAGATAGCTCGCCGGAGCTTTGATTATATACGGGAGAGGGCCGGCGGATTTTTAACGAGGCCAGAGAGATTAAAGCGTTGCGGGCTCGAGAGTATTATCAGGGGGTTATCGCGGCGTCGGGGAGGGGGGGAGGCGAGGCCGGCCGACCATATGCTACCGCAGTATGTTCCAGCTCTTGGCGGCCCTATCGCCGCCCATTGCTCTTTTGGCCTTTCTTCCCTTTCACTTTCTCTTCTTTATCCGCTCGGTTTCTTGCCCGTCTCCCTCGCTCATAATCGATATATCATTGCGACCAAGAGCGCGCCTCCGCGCTTTATCCACCTTTTCGTCACCGGGGCCCCCTCCCCTTTATGGCCCTCGGGGCGACGGCCGAAAAAACGCAAAGAAGCACCGGCTCCAGATTGGGGATTATCGTAACGAGTGCTTATATAGTCGTTTGCCGAGTGACAATGCCTCGGCCCCGTGTATCGCCTTGTCCGAGATTACCGCTTATTGGCAAAGTTTTTTTTGTCTCTTCGCTCGGGGGGGAGGGGAGGGCCGCGCTCGGAATGCGTTATTACGGCGTTTAGTAAGCGTGTCAGCGGCGTAATATAGTTGACGAATCCGCCGGCGTACACTGCCGGCGCGTGTTTTGTTTGTCTTGTCCCATCTGTCTCCCCGGCGAACTCTTATCTGGCTCTCTCTCTCTCTCTCCTCGTTATTACTTCTCGTCGAGTTGTCGCCGCGCGTATATACGTAATAACGCGCGTAAGCCGTGAGTTTATTTCGGGGCGGAAATCTCGTTTCGCAAACGCGCCTATTCCCGCGTGAAAGAGCTCTCCGGCAAGTAGCCGGGCTTTGCCGAGGGGTCAAGCGAGGCTCTCTCTTTTTAAGGTCCTTAATCGAACGGTCCTCGGGGCTCCTCTCGGCGCTTGTAAACGCAAGATTTACAATGATGACGAAAAAAGCGGCGGACGTCGCTCTTGGGATATTATCGCGGCGCGGCGCGCGGCATTCGCCGCTGCAACAGTGCTGACTTAACGGCCGAATCCCCATGAAAGACGATCCACTAATGCAGACGTCTCCCTCTCTGTCCGCATCGCGGACTCCGGCTCTCTCTCTCTTTCTCTCTCAGTCTCTCGGCCGCGGTGGGAGACTGTCCCGCGGACAGGGCCGAGACCACACCATCCACTGTAAATCGACCCGCTGACGTTTATACTCGTCATTTTGAATAATACTAGGCGTAAATAACAGCGCGCGGACTCCTCTCCCTCGCGAAATTCATAGATCCGTGTGCAGCGCCGCGCGAGACTCTTCGAGGAAGCACATGAGCGCGCGACTCTCGGCTGGGAAAATTCCAGCCGGCCGAGATTTAGAGGCGTTTTAAGCGACGGCAGCTCACCTATGAACTCGTCGGGGGAGTGCAGTTCTCCGCTCTTCCTCTCGGCTTCTCGAGCGTTAAATTCAAGCGTCTGCCTGCTCGCTCGGCGATGATCCTCCTTCCGAGAACTGCGGCACGGCACGCGCGTCCGCTTCCGGGCAATCGGGCCGCAACCTCGGGCCATCGGCAGTGTGTCGGTTTGCGGCCGGCTAGTTTAAGCCTCCTTAAGTCCGTAACTCTGCCCGTGATTTGTGCGTCCTCCTCTCTCTCTCTCTCTCTCTCTTAGTGTCGCTCCTCTCTCGCTCCAGCGGTCTCACTTCGGTCCCCGGGGCAAGCAGAGAGAGAGAGCGCCGCTCGCTGCCAGCCGAGCAATTAACAAGTCCCCCTCGAGGGCTAATCCCGCTAATCCCTTGACTGATGCCCCTCACCCTCTCACTCCCTGCACGGCGCGTTCGTCCAGGAGCAGCAGCCTTAATTCGTGCGCCCGGCGATCGTCCTCCGCCCTCTCACCGGCAGGCCTTATCGATATCGCTCATAAGCGAGAGAGATAGCGAAAGGATGAGGTGCGGTCAGCGAGGATCGATCTAATTATCGCCGTCTCAGATTGAGGGCCGAGAGCTTTTCCAAAAGGATCCGCCGCCCGATAAAGCGGAAGTCCAGGGGGGGAGGCTAATGCTCGTTGATTAGGATTTATGTAAATGTTTCGTCGCGGCGAGGGATGACGTATTGCCGCGGCGATAATTGACGGTTATTTGAATTTATACAAATGCGAAAAGTATGTTCATTGGGAATTTTTTAGTTTTTATATTTAAAATAACGCCGTGCCATTTTTTAAATTCGAAGGCGTAATTTGAATAAATCATCGCCTCGCCGTACGAAAAATGCCTGTTTTTAATATTAAAATATACCGAAAGTATGAAAAATAGATAGGTTTTTCGTTATAACGGCGGCTTCGAAGCGCGGCCCGGAAAAATCGGCTTAATTTAGCCGCCTGTTTCGACATCCTCCTCGCACAATGCTCGCGCACATCGAAATGGTTTTCTGAAAGGGGCGAGGTACCAAAATATCGCCGGCCCGGTGATTTACAATGAGCAACAAATCACGGCGACCCACTGCAGACAGGGAAAAGAAGGTCGTTTGTATTTTAGGTGAGCACGCGTGCGCGCGAGAAGGGCGCAGGTCTCGGGAGCTGTTTACGAGCTCCGAAATTAGCCGCGGCGGCGCAGAAAAATCACTTATCGAGAGATTTACCGAAAGGTTTATCAAAGTCCCCCCCCACCCCGAAGGCGCGGAAGTCAATTCGACGGCGAAAGAAGCGAAGCGCGCATATAGATTTTGAGCGGGCAACTTTTATCCTCTCCCTCTCGTTAGTCGTCGATTTCGTTATCCGCGGGGATAAATGTCAATGCCGCGCGCGCTTATGTGTGCGATCGGCGTAAAGCCTCCGGCCGTATATCACACTAAATCGCGATCCAAAAAATATACAACGCCCTGACAGGGCGGGAGGTGGAACGAGGGTGGAGGGGGGGAGGGGAGGGGGTGAGCGCGCGCTCTCACTCCCTCTAACGCACGGCGAAGCTAACAATGTGTACACCGCAGAGCCGCGCATCGTTCAAAATGACGTGCGCGGGTTATGCCCCTCTTTTAACGCGTTGACTTTTTTTTTGCCGCGTGGCTGTCGTCGCTGCTCTTGTTTCTGGAAATGGAAATTTCAATCTCGAGCTAAGGCGTTCGGGCGTCAAAAAGTTTCTTGCGAGGTATCGTTTTTCATGTTTTTTTTTAAATTTTACAAAATTTTCGGTGTTAAAGAATTTTCAAAGGGATTGTCCACTCTCCGGATCACGGATCTTGGTTGAATTTTAGAAGTATTTCAGCGTTTTACCTATGAGACTATAGTTAAATAAAACAATTTTTGAGTCCGAAGTTTGCATCGTTGGAATGCAGCGAAATAATTGTTCTCAATTTTGTAAATCTGTTGATATTAAGCAAATTATATCTAAACATTTATTTTTTATGTTAGTTTGGGCTATAAAACAAAATATATACGAAAATCAATATAAGCTCAGAATAAAATCAGGCTCATTACTTTTTACAAAGTTATGCTTAATTCACATAAAGCTTCTCAAAAATCAGTTGGGAGGTAACCCGCGTAAAAATATTTTGTACGGCAGTGATCTTGCAGAGGTGCCGCATTGGTACGGCAAAATAGTGTGGCGGTAGTGCCGCTCTGGACACTTTCCCGCACTTTTTCCGCATTTTTGAAAATCCGGAATCTCATTACGGCCTTGCTGTGGCCCTGGTCTGGGAAAAATATATGGAAAATTTTACCAATCTACGTCAATTCCATAGCAAAATTTGCGCACCTTTGCTGTGATAAGAGATGTAAATTTTTAAGAAGAGTAAAAAAATTAGTCCTCTTATAACTTTGAGCGCTCCAGTTTTGATATGGAAATAACGCCGAAAGGGGCCACTTTGCAAAAGTTTTTCCCAGACTTTGCAAAATTATCGCAGGCAATTTATTTATTAATTTATTTGTACACTGAGAAAAACCTCAAAGGAAAAATTTCTATGTATTGTGTTAACCGAAGGACAGACTCAAATTATGGCCAATTTTTACCATAATAATAGAAAAAATTAATATTTTGAATAGAAAAATTATTATGACTGTTTTAAAAATTACTATGTGACATAGTAATTTTTTCTATTATTATGGTAAAAATTGGCCATAATTTGAGTCTGTCCTTCGGTTACCACAAAACATAGTAATTTTTCTTTTGATGTTTTTCTCAGTGTAGTGCAAGAGTGTCCAGAGCGGTACTACAGTCGCACTATTTTACCGTACAAAACATTTTTACACGGGAATGTTTTAAAAATATAAGCCATTTTTATTATGAACTATTTTAATTGTATACATATTGTAACTGAATTTTTATTCTGTACGCTTAAATTTTCGGTGAAATATTTTAATTTTTACGAGTAAATTTTCTCTAAATTTTTAAAAAATTCTTGATATTTGTGTTAAAAGTCTTGTTTTGGTCGAGAAACGACCTGCAGTTTGACGAAGACCCGCCCGATCTATCGAGCGGACGTTCGAACCCTCGACTCGAAAAAGATAAATTCCGCAAGCAAAAAAAAAAAAAAAAACAGAGCAGAAATTGAAACGAAAGCCGTTTAATAAAAAAGCTGCGCCTCGTACATAAAATTTAACGTGAGATATAGAGTGTGCCGCCGCGCGACGTATCCCCGTCCGGAGCATAAAGCAGCTCGCTCTCCCCGACGGGGCTCTCGCGCGCACCGCGGGGAATGTTGAGGAGTATGACCAAGTAAATTTTCGAAATTGCCCGTGTTATTAGAAAATTAATGGATCATCCCGCTTGTCCCCATATACGCCGGCCGGCTCTTGTCAGAGAGTATCACCGCACCGACAAACAAAATGAACAGGGGATACACGGCCGTCTATTATGGGGCATTTTGTTCGCTCTCTCCCAATACAAATAGTAGCTGCCGGAGCTCTCGGCCCGGCCGTATACGAATGATAAATCAAAGTTTTCGCGTAGTACTACTAGCTATTGTTGCACCCCTCGCTTTGCCGCCGCCGCCGCCGCCGCCGCCGCTGCCGCTGCCGTCGCTCCTTCCTACAAAAGATCCCGATCGTATCCGAGCTGCCTAATCCGACGTGTAGCAGTGTAAAGCGCGGCTGCCACACCAGCGGAGATCACCCAATTATGACTCTCTCCCTGCGCTCTTTTTCAGCCCGAGGAAAAATACACATGTGAGCCCTAATTTGTAAGATCGTTTATCCGCTTGGCTTTTTCCTTGTTTTGACAGAGGGGCGGGAGAAAAGTTCGGCCTCTCCTCTCGCTTCCGCCTCGAATCTTTCTTTTGTTACGTCTCTCGGGTACTTTCTCGACTCCGATGCGAGGCGACACCCCGTGAGCGCAGGAACGAGCGATTCTCGGACTAAGTGGCAAGCTTGACTGACAGCGATTGCCGAGGCGACGGATCGCTCAACGAGACTTATCAGCTAATGCTGTTTTTCTCTCGAAGGAGAGGCGCGCCTCCGCGCTTTGTTCGCGCAACCTCGCGAAAGAGATGCCTCGGTGCGCGAATATACCGAAATTACGGCCTCGATAAATAAGTAATACGCGAAATAAATTACGTCCTAGACCGGTTTAATCGCGCCTGCCGCGCAAATGCGCGCTTCTAAAACGACGAGCATCGTGAAAATTACTCGGGCATTAAATGTTATAACTAACTGTTGGCAAGTTATTGCTACTGTATAATCACTGGATCAGATGCTTCTCCATTTTAAGTACTGCGCAATATTCGAAAGCAGCCGCTCGACTGAATCGTAATCCCGTAAAAAAAAAGAGCGGCTCGTTACTCTGTTCGGCCTTGAAAAAAGCCGAAACCGAATCAATTAGTCAGTAGTTGCAGGGGAGCAGCGCTCGAGTCCCTGGGCTCGGATAAAATAAAAGAAAATGTAAATAAAGAAGAGAGCAGAAGCTTCCGCGAACGCCCGAGGCCTCCGAGTCGTTCTCCAGCCGCAGAAAGGGACGACGCAGAAGAGAAAGAGAGAGGCTATTAAGACGTTCGCGCCGAGATAAAAGGAAGCCTGGCCTCGCGGCCAAAGGATAAAGCGAGAGAGCCGGAGAGAGGATCAGGAGCCGGCGCAGCGACGAACATCGCGCTCGCGTGAAAAGGCTGCGAGCTCGAGAGAGAGAGAGAGAGAGAGAAAGAGAGAAAAAGAGAGCGCGCGCGCTGCGTAGAGAAACAAATAAACGAGGGGAGCAGCTCTCGCTCTCGGGGCCACCATTAAAATGAAAAATGATGTTACCGTCGACGTCGCTCGCTTACAACACCCCGCAACCGCCGATTTTCACCCGAAAAACGCTGCCGACGAGAGAGAGAGAGAGAGAGAGGAGCTCTATATAACTTCTGGGCCCCCCTTCCACGAGGCCGCTTCCACCCCACGAGGCGAGTTATTGCTGATTTTTCAAATCTGTTAAACACTCCTCGGGCCGACCGCAACGCTGCGCCGCCTCCTAGTTTTTTTTTTTTTTTATTTATTCGCGGGCATCTATCGTCTCTTTCTCTATAGCACAAGCTTGCCTTCATATTTTTCTAATCAACGAGTCGGTTAACGGCGAACGGCGCGCTTATTTGCATTAGAATCAATTTTTTTAATCTCCCTTTGATCAAATTACGGGAATGAAGCGTCTTAAGCGAGTCCCGGAGTACCTTTCTCGTAATCTTAACTGCCGCTCCCGACCCTCCTCGCAGCTCCCTCTCTCTCGGCGAAGAGCCGCGGTTATTTATTTTGAAAACTTTCCCGCCTCGATTGTCGCCGAAGCCTCTGTAAAAAAAAGAAGGCTGGCTCCTCGCTCGGCCGGAGCCGAGTCGTTGAATTTATCGAGTTTTCAGAATTATTGTAGCGGCGAAATTTCATGAAAAAGGGATTGTGTCTCGGAAGAGCGCAAACAGCTCGCGGCCGCAAAAAGGAGTCGTCGTCGTCGTCCGCGCAGTTTGCTTTCGGTTAAAGCTTCCGGCAGATCGGAGTTTCTTGCAAAACGGCGGACGTCTCCATTCGAGTCCCTTTTTCTCCCTTTGTCCGCGAGAGAGAGAGAGAGAGAGAGAGGTAGCCACTTTTCATTGCCGTATTGACATGTAACTGTCATCGGTCAACCGGCCCCGGCCATTCGTTCCGACTTCTTGCGCTGCCCGCGACTTGTGACTCGAGTCGCCGCCAACCGGTCTGCGAGATCGGGCCGCCGCCGCTCACAAATGAAATCGACTCGAATCGCCGGCAATTGCCGATCATTCAATCGCCGGGGAAAAAAGGTGTCCGCGCGGCTCTCGGGTCCTTCTCTCCGCGCCGTTCGCCGTTTTTGCTCTCTTCCCCAGGCTGCTGCTGCTGCTGCTGCTGCTTGCGTTTCATGCGCGATCGCCCGACGCGCATAATGGCAGCTGGAAAATTTGGCTTTCAAATTGAATTAGGGAATTATATTGAATTTGGAAAAAGCGCGGCGCTTGGGTCTCCAAGAATTTATTCACTTGTTCGCCGCGTATACGCGGCTGTATACGGGCCGGGGCCCTTTTTATTCCTCCGAGCCCTTCGTGTTACTACGTCCGGGCTCGGCTCTCTCGGCTGCTTCTCTTTCTGCAGGCTCCTCCTTCTCGAAGCTCTTAGTGTCCGTCTTTCTCAGCGGTTCGGGCCCGAGAGAGGCCCTCGTGCGCGCTCTCCACACCGGGCAGTATATCAACAATGATAGTTATACACGTACGTTATAATCGTAAATTAGTCGCGGCAACATAATATATTCGTGGGCTGGTTGCTTCGCGCGTATCTGTTTTATGCTGTTATTATATATGACAGCAGCAGTCATACCTGCCCGCCTCCGCTCTCTCTCTCTCTCTCTCTTTCTCCTCCCTGCTTCTTCCTCTCTCTCTACTCGCTGGCTTCGTTATTAACGAGAAAAAATACCAGATATCTTAATGTCTTATTAAGCCTATTACTTTGAGGCGGGAAAAAAGGAACTACACTCGCGTCCGCTGTATAATACCGCAGCCGTTCGAGGGAGGGAGAGAGAGAGAGAGGAGTATGAAAAACTTAATCGAGTAAAGACACGGGCCCCATCGATTTCGCGCCGGGCTTCTTTCGAGCAGGACGCGCATTGCTTTTATTTAACGCCGTATCTCTGCGCGCGCCGGAGCCGAGCTGTCGTTAATAATTTTGCGGACGCGCGGCTTTAAAATCAATGGGAACGCGGCGTATTATACGCGGGCTGTGTACGGGGATTCCGCTCTACCGATCGTTAATTGATTCGGCTCGAAAAAATGACAGCCGGACAAATATGACGATATCGTTGCCCTTCTTGCCGCGCCTCCAATTATTACTCCCTGGCCGCTAAGATAAAGCCTCTTGGATGCCGTAATTTTCGCGGTTAACGTCTCACTTAGCGATGACAAACTGTCTGCGTCTTTTTCCCGCATTTTCTCTTTTCGAAAGTATATTTGTTAATTAAAATTTTGCGCGGCTCCCCGACACACATTATCATTGTTTTACGCGAATAATGATGTGCACCGTAATTATAAAATAAATAGCCCGCGCACATAACGCGTCAGCTCACTTTCACGGGATTGTAAACCGCATTGTTATTTTGTCTAATTAGATGAACGGCATTTACATTGTTAGCCCTTAAACTTCAAACAATCGCTAATTTATTTAAAAATACGTTCCCTTAACAAATCCCGTGCAGCCGCGTACATTCAAAATTCAAAAGTCCATCAAGCGTCGGAGCGTAAAAAAATCACTTGAACAACTAAAGCGTCCGAATCCACGTGTGCGTGTGTGTGCACCTCCTTCGTGGGCCTGCAGCCTAATTTAAAATTCCGCCGGGGCGATAAACAAAAGGGGGCAAAAGTCTGCGGGTTACTCGCCGTCAAATTTGAATATTCTCCTCGTAAAGTCGTCGCGAAAATTTGCAGGAGGCTTCTGGCCGCTCGTGGCGCGCGGGGATATCGTCGAATTAATAAGAAAATAAGTAACGGAGGCGTATAATAATTCGCCGGCGCGAGAAAGTTCCCGCGGCGAGCGCGATGTTTTAATGGCGAGCTCCACGCACGCCGCGGCGAACACGGCCCGGCCGAATATAACAGATAGGCGACTGATTACAAGGGCTCTCAGCGCGCTCCGAGGAAAAAGGCTGCGTCGACGCGACCCGGCCGATTAATCAGTCCTCGCGCACACCTGCGAGTCTGTGTGTGCTGGCTACTTGCGCCGTTAAGGAGTGCACTGTCGCATTGTCGGGAGAGAGAGAGACTTTTTGCGGGAAATCCTGCGGGGGAATTTATCGGGCGGCTTATGGGGCCGTGGGCTGCTCGTCGTAAACGCGGGCATTACAATGCTTTTCGGCTTTATGCTGGCACGGCGGTAAAGGGAATTTTGTTGCGTCGGCCGGTAAATTACTTTTTAGTAAACCATAAAAGAGATGTCGAATTATAACAAGCTTGTTTTTGAGCCATGTTTCTGCGGGAAATCCAGGCTGCTCTTCTCGTGAGGCGGTGTCCGAGTTTATTCAGCGAGTAAAAATTATTACTCTGCTTGTGTCTACGCCGATAGCCCTGGATGAAACAAATTAATTCTCTCTAGTACCGAGGAAAATAAATGATGTCCATTGCTGTCGTCAATTTGGAGAGACCTAAAAATTTGTCTAATTATTAAACTTTCGAGCTACGCACAAAAGCTTATTATTATTAATATTAATGTTATTTAATTCGACCGATTCATACATTATGATTGGCTCAGTGTTCAAAGTATTATGTGGGTTGATCAGATTATGTAGAGATCTCGGAATTCCGACTAAGCTTTGGTATGCGTTATACAGTTTGATAATATATTTAGCGATGTATGCTTTTGCTTATTACCTGCGATTAAAAACGTCCTTTAATTAATTTAATATACACTTATAATTGTACAATCTAATTACACGTTGGAAAAAGTACAAATTACCCATCAAAAGTTCGATAATTGATGATAATTTTTATGATTGCAATGGCATTTCATACTGTGAAATACTTTTGTATT
This sequence comes from Ormyrus pomaceus, assembly GCA_900474385.1. NCBI lineage: Eukaryota > Metazoa > Arthropoda > Insecta > Hymenoptera > Ormyridae > Ormyrus > Ormyrus pomaceus. The sequence continues at coordinate 40,553 of UCOM01000179.1, forward strand.
AGAAAATAAAGTATAAAAATAGCAAATTTGTTCGATACATGGTTTGTAGAATGAACAGGTCGCGGAACGTAAAACTGACAGCTGCCAACAACATTTTACGTCTTTCTGCGTAAATATTTGCAAAAAATTCTTGCACGTAAAGACGCACAGAGAAGCGCGACAAGGTCCAGCTGCTCGGCTCGTTACATTCTCGATAAATCACGTGCGAGCGCTCACGGGAGATCACAGAGAAAGACAGAGGGAGAGAGAGAGAGGTGAAACGCGTCATGTCCTCATTATGGGATATTAATTGATCGGGAGGCAATGCGTCGCTCGGCTCGCATTTGCCTCTGGCCTCTGTCCCTCTCCCTTCTCTCTCTCTCTCTCACTCTCTCTGTGCGTCGGATTCGCAGCCGTAAAAAGGGATTTACGTCGCTCGGCCGAGGAACAAAAATCCAGCGAAGCAGTTAAAACGCGGCCATCCACGTGCGGACGAGTTGCATAATAGTTACGCGGCCGATGATCAAAAGTCAACGAGGTGTGCGCGCGCAGACCGCTTGATGGGCCCCTTTACGGGCCTCTGTAAAGGGCTGCTCCCTCTCTCCCTCTCCGAGAGTCGATGTCGCGACATACCGATGCAATTAACGTCAGCGACACCATTATCGCTTCCGCAACTGCAGCCATTGTCCGACCTTTAGCTGCGCCCCTGCATTCACCTACCGAAAGCTTTGCTTTGATTCGGATTTATACAGCCGCCGCGGAATAGAATAGAATTGCACAGCCGCTCGTTTCCCTGCACTTTGCCGCGAGCTCCTTCTTCGGCTCGCGCCGATCGAATTTTCGCCGATACACGGAGCGAGGAAAAAGTGCGATAAAGCACCCCAGGGGTCCAGTCTCGAGCTCGGCTCCTTAAACCGCAGTCGCTCGGCGCGCAAAACCAAATCGAATTTGCGCTCCCTGCTCGCAGGTGCAGGCGCGCCTACGACGTGCCCGAGATGGATAAAAGACTCTCTCTCTCTCTCTCTCTCGGCGCTCGAGCGCAAGAACTGCCAGTCTCGGGCAGTCGCGCGCGCGACTTATGTACCGGTCCGGCTCTCAAAAACTCGGCTCCGGAATTCCTCGGCGACAAATTGCCCGCTCGCCCTTCGAATTATTAATTGTCCCGCTCGGGCGTTTTTCTCCTCCGGCCCCGGGATCTCTCGATTTATGCATCGGCCGTATTAGCTTTTTCTTCGGCTCCCTCCCGAGTTTCTGCCTCTGTCGATTTTCGCCGCGCGTAAATTAATTCGGCGCTTCGGCGATAATTGCGAGGCCGGCGCAAGAGCCACTGCTACCGGCGTCGGAAGCGCGGAACGGGAGGGGAAGAGAGAGACCGCAGCCGCACATTTCGGGCCGGCCGCATTATTCCGTGATTGTCGCCGCGTTCTCTCGCTTACTCCCGTTCTGGCATTTAGCCCGCCGACGTGCACACGCGCGCGCCCCAGAAGAATGTGTTAATTCTGCGGCCGCGGCAGAGTACGAACGAGGCTCTTATCGGCTTTCATTTGCCCGATCGATGAGCTGGTTAATCGCTAAAAGTCGTTCGCTCGGCCTCGGCGGGGTGTCCAATTGCCGAGAGCGAAAGTGCGCGGCTCCGTTTCGTTTTTCGACCGATTCGCCGAGAGCGGAATATTCAATATTTTCCCGAGGAGGCTTTTTCTCCTTAATGCCTTTAATGCGCGTATAAAGCTAAGTAATCCCTTTTTCTGAAACTCACTCGCTGCCTAAGCTAGTTCGCTGCGAGCTCCCTTAATTAAAGATTTTAAGCCACTTATTTTTCAGCGTCCATTTAAATTTATTTCCTACAAGCTTTTGAACTTCTTGCCTGGATACTTACTTTCGAGCTATCTAATAAAATTTTAAAATATTTTAACCCTCGAGGATGCAAACTATACGCCGAAGGAGGAATTTACTGAGAAGTCATTAAACAGTTATAAACAACCTAGCGGTACCGATCATACGCCTTTTTATTATCCATCCGAGGGGCTCTGGCTTCTTTTAACGCTCCTCAATTGCCGGGAATACTCGCTCGAGTCTAGAAAAGGAAAATTATTAATTCGCAAATTACGGAAACAAACAGTGATTAGTTTCGGATAGTTAGACCGCGGAAGAGCTATCTGTCTCGAGAGCGGCGGCAAAAATGCTTTAATTCGCCGGAGAGATTGCGGAATTAGTGCACTCGAGCTAATAAAAAATTAATAAACATTATTAAGCCTGTGTGGTCCGGCGATAGCCGAACATATAAAAATGGCATTGATGCAACGTTTTACCGGGGAGAGAGACCGACGGCGCGCATAAAACCGGTATGCGCTGCTTGCGGAATATTTTCAAGTTATGTTTCAACTTAAATGCTCGAAATTCATTCGAGCTTATCCTTTAACGCGAATAAATTTATTTACTTTCGAGCTTTAGTGTATGTTCCACGCCGGTTTTTTAAGCAATCAACTCTAGTAGCGGGAAAATAAATTTCAGTAGTTAATTAAGATAAAGATTTTTCTAGAACGGAGAGAGAGAGAGTTCTTTTTCCCTGGCCGCCGTCAGCTGTAAAATAAATCTTTTATAGCCTACTTCGTTCTGAAAAGCCAACCAATTAGTACCCGCTCGGATATAAAACATATTTTCGCTCGAAATTCTTGGGCGCATGACGCAACCCGGACGTTTCTTATGAGCGCGGGGCTCTCCGAAAATCAACAGCCGCGGGTCGTAGCACCTCGGCCTAGCAGCGGCGGCGGCTTTGGATATTTGTTCGTCCTCGCCCATCAGTCGCTGCAGCGGCCGCTAATACGAGGCTCGGGGAGCATTATCGTTTCGAATTACGTTCCGCGTTAATCGCTCGCGGCCACTTGGCCCCGTCGCTGCGTGTACGCAGCGCGAGATCTGAAAGTTCAATTATCCCCGATAATTAATTAAATTCGAACGGTTCATCGGGCTGCAGCCTCTCTCTCGCTCTCTCTCTCTCTCTCTCTCTCCATCAGCTGTCGATAACTAGCGGAGCGGCTCTCCCCGCTCTCCCACGCGGAGCTCGCTCCAAAATGCCGATTCGCCGCGCGCTCGGCAGGAAATTGCCTCGAGATTAAGAGAGACTTCGCCTTTGATTATAATACTCGGGGCTCGAGTCTCCTTTTTAATAAGCGGCAATTAGAGGCGCGCGCGCGCGCTCCTCGAGAGAGGGACAAAAGCTTCGACAGCCGATGCTGCTGCTGCTGCTGCTGTTTCGCCCTTGCCGCCGCCGCTGCTGCCTCGTAAAACCGGTGAAATATCGCCGTCACCTCTGGCATCGGGAGCGCCTCCGACGCGGTGCGCGACGAGCTGCGACGTCGCCGGATTTTTCTTTCTCTCTCCCGGCGGCGACGCCGGCAATTTTCAGCTCGGAGAAAGAAAGAGGAGAGGACTAAAAGATTATCATCGTAAAGTCTTTAGCAAAAGCAATTCTAATTTTCGGCTCGGCTTCCTTTATCATTTTATTATCGTCGTCTTTATAGATATCAGAGAGGAGCCCCGGAGTTTCTGAAAGCCCTTAAACTTTGGTTTTATTAGCGCGCAAGTCCGGCCGGCAGCGCCGCGGAGTAAAAGGAAGAGAGAGAGAGAGCGAGCGAGCGCCTGTACTCAAAGTGAAAAACGTCCCGATTTCAGACTGTAGAGGAGCGACGATCGGCTTTATACTTTCTTGTAAATTGTATTAAAATGCCCGTCTTTTACGAGCGTGTCAAACTACCTATACCGCCTCTCTTCTCTCTCTCTTCTCTCTCTCTCCTCTCTTCCTCCGCTTCTCCCTCTGCGCAGCCGACGTGCAGCGGCGGCGGCGGCGGCAGCGGCGGCGGCGGCAGCGACGTGTGCAACTGCGCGTCTCTCCCTCGCCCCCTTTTCTCTCTTGACGCGCTCCTGTCAGAGGCCGCCGGCAGCCACGCTCGCGATATTGAATCCCGATTTTATGATCCCCGGCACTTTAACCCCCCGGTGCGGTGTAAACTTTTATTCGCGAATTTAGACGGAAATCGGAGCGCGAGCCGAGGCCGAGGGGAATAAAGAGTGTATGGATCCAAGCGCCGGAAGAGAGAGAGAAAGAGAGGAGTCAAGTGGGAGATGTCGCATTTGCGCGCTCCTCTCCCTCTTTTTTTTGCAGGAGGGAAGAAGGACGCCTTGGGGGAAGGAAGGCTCTTGTTTCAATCGCGCCTCTGTATAAACACATTCTCGATACTTTGTCGCGAGTCCTGCCGCTGCTCTCGAACAAACGAGCCGAGCGTCAATTATACGAAATATCTATCGGAAGACAAAGTTTTAAACGTCAACTAGAATATTGATCAACGCTGGAATCGGAATTAGTTTGAAATACGCCAATCACCTCTGATTAGTTACATTGATCAAACATTTCGTTAATTTCGATTAATTTTCAAAATCCAAAGGTAAATATAATTACGCGCCTAATCACTCGCTCCCGAATGTTCGTCGGGCACATTTCAAACCGTTGCCGCGCATCGAACGCCGATCGCGCAGAGAATTGTGTCAAGACACACCGAGAGGCGCATTGACAAGAGGCCTCCAGCTTTTAAGCGTCCCCGCGGCTCGGGCTTTTTTGCTCGTCGGCGCGTCGTAGCTTGATTTACGAGCGAGCGGCGGCCGGCTTGCGCCTCTAATCGCTCGGCGGTAGTTTTAGGGCCTCGTCGCCGCGGTGAAAAACGAGCGAGCCCTTGCCTGATATTAAAATCTAACCGCGTCCGCGTCTGCGTTTCTGCTAATTTTCCCCGGCTCGCGTACACATACTAATACATATAAAACGACTCGCGGCGCGCGCGGCAGATCGCCGAGCGAGATAAATATCGGCGAGTCGCGCGCGCGCTCGCGCTCGTATAAGGAGGTAATTACTTGCCCCGTATGTGCTTTACTTAATCTCTCGGCCTCGAATTATTACGAATATATAAGTAGAGAGGAGCCGGATTTTTTGCCCGATCATCCCGAACGCTACGCGCACTAATTGAAGGAGGTTCGCATGCGCGAGATCGACGATGCTTTACGCGTAAAATTTAATTAGAGAAAGAGAATATCGGTTTACGGCCGGCGTGTCAATTATAAATGTAAAGTTTTCTCCTGGAATTCGAATTGCGCCCGGAGATTTTCATTCCGGCGTAGTCCGCGAGAGCGATATCTGTATATATGTATGAACGCGCGAAAAAAGCGGAGGCACGAGGCTCGAGGCCTGACGCGCAATCAAATTGGAATTTCATAATAAAAATTGGGATTACACGAAATTTTCGTATCCGATATACGGGGGCCTGCGCGTACAAAGTATTAACAACCTCTTTAGCGTACAATACAATAAGCGGTAATAAACAGCGGCGAGCGCGAGCCGAACGTTGATTAACAAAATTGAAAGAGAAATATATATATACGAGAAAACTGGTTTTCGAATGTATTCGACATAAAGGAAGCAGTCGGGAGCTTAGCTCCGCGGAAAAAGTGCCGATTCCGCAAGTTGGAGTTTCAATCAGACGCGCGGCTCTTTAGCATACAAACTGTAAATGAAAAATAATACTTTCTGCAGTATATATATTTGCCAGGCATTAACTCGTTCTCTCTGCATAGAAAGTTGCGCGCGGACAACCAGTTTGCAAATGCGAGCCTCGTCCCGCGGCTTGTTAACAAATTATTCCCCAGCGAAAACGATTAGTTTATTATTACGAAAAGCGGCGGATAAATCTTAATTGAGCAACGAAAGAGTGAAATGCAGTCGGGCGAGCAGTTTCCCTTGGGAATAATTCGAAAACGAAAATCTCGCGCGCGCACAAAACCCCCATTCAGCCGAGCCGCCGCGGCGCACAAAAGCCGGCAGCAGCGGCGGCAGTCCCGGCGAGCGAAGAAATCCGAGCGACGACGAATTCAATGCGTCCGAGCCGCTACAAAGCGAAAACGGAATAACCTCGATTCAAATCGGAAAGTTCAATCGGATTCCAGCTCTCGGCAATGAATAATCCGCCCCCTCGATTGTCCTGCTTCTCCGGCGTATAATCGACTCCCTCTCTCTCTCTCTTTCTCCGCGACATCGAGCCTCGCTATCAAACAATTAGCCAGAGTCTCCTTCTCCCTCTCCCCGCCTCGGAGCCATCAAAGAGCCGATAAGAAGACGAGGAGGAGCTGCGAGGAGAGGGGAGTAATATCTTAAGCGGGAGCCTTTATTATTATTATCCGCGCGGCAGCAGCCCTTTCGCTGATATTATACGCCAAGACCCTCGACGTTCATTTCTCACGGCGAGGCCTGTCTGCTGCTCCTCGGTGTACCTGTGTAGGCGCGCGCGAGAGAGAGAGGTGGTTGCCTGTTTTCGCGATCATTCCGCTAAATTTATTCGCGCCTCTCCGCATTTTATTCTTCTCATCCTTCGGCTCGTTTAGCTTCAGCAAAAAGGCTCTTTATTGCGCTTCGACTAAAAACGTTCCGATCTTTCCTCTGTTCGCAAACGGTCATTCACGAAGGGGAAAGAAAACTAAAAGGCGAAATTGTCACTGATCGCTCGGCAATGTTGAAATTAGTGAATTAATCGGGCAAAACGTCCGAGAGTTTAGACCTGTCGGTCAATTCCAACATGATTAGCCGCTTAACATTGCAGCGGGGCTTAAAACGCAAACTATGCGCTTGATACGGGCACACTAAACGGCATCGCGGACAGTCAAAAAGCAGGCGCACGCAGCGCTGCATCGCCTGCAGTGACAGGCAGGTGTTCCCTGAAAACCGGAAGCCTTTTTAAAAGCTGATCGCGCGCGCGCGAGAGAGCGAGAAGAGAGTCAATGGACCGACAAATTCAAACTATGACTTTTGACTGTATAATCCTACTCCGGGCCTTTTTGGCTACTGCCATTGAGAAGGGATCTTTGTCAAAGCGAGAAAGAGACCGGCTCCGCTGTCCCCTTCAGACTCCGCAGTGTATACACACACGAGCTGCTCCTTTCGAAGCTCAGGTATAATCGCACGCACACACATACACGCGCAGGACGTGCCGACAAATCGCCGGCGACGTAAATCAAAATTTCTAAACGGCTTCCTCTCACAGCTTTCTTTCTACATAATATCTTCGTCGACAAACTCGTTCGTACGTGATTTTTCCTCCGCCGGTGATTAATGGCCCCCGCGATACGTGAATGCGCCTTCTTGGCTCTCGCTCCGCCGTCTTCGGGTGTAATGTAAGAACTGCACGCGATCATCACCGCCGCCGTGCGATGTCAATGAGAGGCGAGGGATTCGAATCGGAGCTTAACGACGGACTCGGGCAGCTTTCGGATGATTAATTAAATGCGAAAGAGAGAGAGAGAGAGAGAGAGAGAGAGAGGGGGCGGGTATTTATTTTGGAAGAGAGCTGCGCTGATGAGAAGCATCAAATATGCACCGCGATCGGGCCGGCCGGCAATCCGAATTCGATGTTAAACACGCCGTTTTCCGGTTTAATTTTCGAACCAAATGAATTAAGTTCGACGCTGCGGATATGCCTTTTTTTTACTACCGAAAACGAATATCCCGCAGGCAGTTACGGACATTAGTTAATGGCTCGTATGATATTTATCTGCGGTTATGAATAAATCTATCACTTTCTCATTACCCTCCCGACCGATTGTTATGTACATTTTAATATTGCCTCCTCACTCGTTTCGCCTGCCCGCGGTAATCATTTCATAATAATTAAGCGTTAACAGTCCCCCCGCGCGGCGGAGAAACGCGAAAAAGAGGAGGCAATTTTCACCTGCTCGAGAACCTGCAATTCGACGAACCCGATTCGACGTCCAGAAGCACAATAGGTAGATCGCGTTATCGGCCCCGGCCGCTCGTAGATATCGAATTCGAGATAGTCGTAACCCGAACGGCGATAGAAACCGACGCTCGGTGAATCACGTCTTCGGCAACTGGACACGCGTGGGACGTACTCCCGATTCGAAACTTGGCCCCCTCGGCTTTAACGGGCCGCGGCCGGGGATAAATCCACGGCAGCCTCGCGCGATATACGCGCACACAGTGCGTATTTTAACGCTCCGCCGGCTCTCGCTCCCGAAGACGACGCTCGCCTGACTGGACCGCAGCGGTGGGCTGCCGCCGCTGCTGAATCCCACGGCGCGCAAGACTGCCCTCGGACAAAACCCGGCGCGCGAAGATACGCGGCTATCATTGTTGCCGCTTGCGCAGACTTGCGCAAGCGGACGTACATCACCTACGACTGAGAGGCGGCCCGTCTTCTAATGCGCATAAATATGCGCGCTTCTTTGTGTTTAACTCCTTGCTCGGGTGCCTTTTCACGCTCTCGAATCAGGGGCGTCGCTTTGCTTTTTTCTTTCCTCGCTGGTTTTTCGAGGAAAAGGGAGTCTGTAATTCATTATCGGCGAATGGCCGTATATATGGCTAGGCGCGACCTCGAAGCGACCGCGTCGACATCTGTTCGAGAATCGTCGATTTAATCGGAAAAATAAAAAGAGAGCATCACTCGAGCACGCAAATCGGGCCAATCTGCATTAGTCCGTTGGAAAGGACTATAATAATCGTCCGATAAAGTAGACCGTTCTGGGGGGGGGCAATAAAACGTCCCTTTCCCCGGCGTCAATTAGGCGTCGAAAAAAAAAAAAGGAGGAAAGCGAAACAAGTTCGGCTCTCGCAACTGGCAGCTGTACACACACGAGCAGTGTGGCAAAGTGTCGCGCAAACTGCTGACATCTGTATTAGCGCGATTAGGCACAGAGAAAGAGAGAGAGAAGAAGGGAGAGAGATCCCCAACGCGGCGCACACAAAGATCTCTCTCGATATTATATAGGTGTGCTTACGAGGCGAGGACATGGCGCTGCCCGAAAATTATATCGCTAATTCCCCTCTCCGCTCCTGCCTTTTTTCTAATATGCATAAAGACTCCATTGTGGACGCATTCACGCACGGACGCATAAACGTCAGCGGAGCGGGCCCGAGTGTGTGCGTGACGTTCCGGCCTGCGAGTTCACTAATCTGGAGGCAGGCTGGGAAAGCCGCTCTTTGTGGCGACGTCAGGAGTCAAGTCAGTCGGTGTTGATCCTCGTTTACGGATAATCAGGGGTCGCAGCTCTCCTGCAACAGATGCTCTCTCTCTCTCTCTCTTCCGTAACTCGGCCGGCTATCGTTCTCTTTTTTTTCGCCGGCGAAAATGCCTCTCTCTCTCTCTCCTCGATGACTCTATTTTTACAAGCTGATGAAACGGCGATTCGCGGCCGGAGCGACAATTCGGGCTCGGAAATTTTTCCAGCGCCGGTGATTGATGAGCTTTTGCTTTTCACTCTCCGTTATCGGGGAAAAAACGCGTCACTCTCGCGGCCCATTCAAGATGCTGCTCGATAAATACGCCTTCGGCGTAAACGGGGTAATAAATGTCTCTCGGGGATTAAAAAGCGTAGTCGGCGCGATATTCAATGCTTTTGGATTCTTTCGTCGGCGGCCGTTGAACAATGCGATAATAGGTAGGCGCTAAAAGCGCGCGCTGGGAATAAAAAGGTATTGCGCGTCGCCTCGTAATTCACTAATTAAGATATAAACTCGCTCGTAAACATCCCACGAGGCGTCTTTGCAAAGGCAGCGAATAAATTAGGAATGAAAAGGCAATTACACGAGGCAGGCAGGCAGGCAGACAGGCAGGAAGCTCCGCTTTTCCCGAAGAGAAAAAAACCTGTCGAACAAACCGATCAGCCATCTCAATAACCGGCAGTAAATCGATCCTCGGCTCGGCTAAAAATCGTCGCCCGCTGCGCAGTTGTGTCACTGCAGGCATTCGGCAGAGAGAGAGAGAGAGAGAGAGAGAGAGAGGGACAGCCGCTCGTCGACTTAGGGGATGATGATTCAGGCGGCTAAAGAAGGGTGCGAGTGTCCCCCTCTCCCGTCCCCCCGTCCGGCTGGGAACTGCAGCGGCGGTGTCAGCGGCAGCGGGCTCAGTTTCGAATTTGGATGGCGCGCGGCAGCGTCGAGCGCGTCCGTCCGCCTGCAGTGTGCGACCCGAGAGAGAGAGCATGTCCATGTACCATCAGCAGCCGCATCCGCTGAACGCCGCGCTCTTCTGGAGCCTCGCGGCCTTCGGCAAGCTCCACGAGGCCGCAGCCTTCGACGACGGTACGTAATTAACGCGATCCCCGGTGACATCACAAAGACTGATATCCGCGCGCGAGCAAGAGAGAGAGAGAGAGAGTCCGCAGGTATTTACGACGGGGTGGCATAAAGCGCGCGCACCTACGTCCCAATCAAAGGGGCCGACTTTACGGCCCGACGAGCAGCTATATAACCGTTTATAACTTTGAAAATCTGACATCTATATAAGAGAGTGTAAGCGCCTCGCAGCAGTAGGCGACGGGGATTCCCCCCGCGGCGCGACATCGCAGCCCGCGAGCGCCGCGTGACTCCGAGGAAGAGGCGAAATGCGTGTCGCGCCGGAATGAAGACGCTACTACTCCCACCTCTCTCTCTCTCTCTCTCTCTCTCTCCTCCGAGCGATGCGAGAGAACTGAATTAGTGCCGCCGTCCGGCGAGTTATCGTCCGCCTCCTTTTTCTCTTCGACTCTCTCTCGCTCTCTCGCCTCGGGCCGCCGCTCTCTATCGGGAACCCCGGCGTTTCCTGCAATAATAATTTCCGAGATAAAACTGCGCTACTCGCACTTTACGCACTCGTCTCTCTCTCTCTCTCGCGGCTATTCCTTCAATTAAAAATCTCGAGCACAATATACTCCCCGGGCGCTATCGGCCGTTCCGCAACACCTCTGCCGAGCCTCCTTACGGCCGGCTCTGATTGTAATTTAATAGAGGCGAGTCGGCCGCCGCAATCTCGCCTCGATAAGCTCGCCGCTCCGGCGACTCTTATCGGCTCCTCGAAATTTATCGAAATCGCATCTGATTCCGCTTAATTGCGTGGGCGAAGGAGGGCAGAGTCGCGAGTTTTCTCGCGCTCGGCGGGCTTTAATTAATAAACGGGGCCCGTACACAGGGGGGAGGTGCGCGTGCGCGTTTAATTAGCTCGGCCTCGGACGCACGGCGCACATTCCTCTGCGCCCAGCCGTAATATCACAATCATAACCGTCGGCCAAAACGTCCTCACGCTCGAGCGGTATCAAAGAACCCCGGCCGCCGCGGCCGCGTCCCTTCCCGATCGTCATCGTCGCTCTGCCGCGAACTAATTGCTGCCCTCTCTCTCTCTCTCTCTCTCCCGCGCGCCCGTTTGTTGTTTTTCGCGGTCGCCGGCCCGTTGCCCGTTTAGTTGTGCAGAGCGCGCCTCGTCCGATAATTGTTCTACTCGGTTTCTTCGCCGTTTGTCAAAGTGGCGCGGCGCGCTGCAATTATTCGTTTAAACGTATTTATTAGGGCGCACGGTAGCCGCTTGTATTTATTAGCGAGATAAAGCGGGATTCCTTATTCGCCTCGCAGCTCTCGGAGCCCGCCGTCCAATTATCCGCGCAGCTGCGAAAGGCAAATAAAGCAGGGAATAACGAAGGAGAGAGAGAGAGAGAGAGAGAGAGAGAGAGAGAGAGGAGTTCGAATGACGACTGGGAAAAAATGATAATGTAATAAGGTACAGAGGGGCGCAGGCTCGGTCCACTTCATAAAGTAGCCGCTGCTGCCGCTGCAGCGCGAAAACGCGCGAAAGCCGGTCGGCCGGCGCGCGCCGTATTTATCTTTCTTATCCGGAGCCCCGGGTTTATTCGCCTCGCTCTCTCTCTCTCTCTCTCTCTCGCTCTCCGACACGAGCGCAACCTTGTTTCAGGCCTGAAACACGAGAATGCCCTCTCTCGTATGTTTATGCGCGCTCATATCGATGATGCGCCGGGCGAAGGCAGGCTCCGGGATTTTTACGGAAAAAAACTCATCGACATCGACGCCCCGGTGTATAAGGCTCCGGCGAAGCGCGAAGGCGTCTTTATAGCGTCGGCGAGTAAGATATTGCCGAGGCCTCGACGTGTTTATGAATATTGGCACGGTTGCTTCTGCTGCCGCCGCCGCTACAACCGCCGAAGAAGGAGGTAGAGAGAGGCGCTCATCAGCAGCCGGGAGAAGCGAGAAGGACCTACTCGAGAGCCGGCAGCGATGATATATAAGGGATTTGTCCCGCCACCGCCGCACTCCGCGTCATACGTCATGTCGCAAATATTAACTCGGCGATACAGGCCATTCATTCACTTAATTACAAAGAGGCCGTGATTTAAGGCTGGCGACGAGAGCGCGACGCTGCCACCGTCGCCGCCGTCGTCGCTGCCTAGGATTTCCTCCTCCTCCACAGCAGCAGCAACCGAGTTGAAAGAAAGAAGCCGAGCAGATCGGAATGTCTATATGAGAGGGAGGAAAGCGCTGACGCGTGATGCTGCACATCGCTAAAAGCCGAGAAAGAGATTAGGGCCCTTTTTAACCGGCAGGAAAAGCAGCCGAGCCGTGGCTTCCCGACTCTCATATTAGTCGAGAGGCGGACTCGAGCTTTCCGCCGCCCAGCCAACCGATCCGAGTCGGGCATCAAACGTTCCTACTTCCGACGTTATTAGCCGCACGACTCCTCGTCGTTAGTGTATCAACCTTGCCGCGCGCCCAGTCCGAGAACTCTCTCTCGTTTCTTTCCTTCGACGCTCCTTCGACGCTCCTTCCGCCCAGTGAATATTCAACCCCGATCTGATTATATTCCGTCGAATGAAAATTCTCGAGAAAAAAAAAGGAGGAAGAGCCGAGTTTACTCCGGCTGCTGCTGCCGACGGCGCTTCATTTTTCCTATTAGGTCGCAGGTGAGAGCCGCGCCGTTTTATATACGGCGCTCCTCTCCTCCCGAGCCGTTTTCCTTCTCCGACCGGCAGCGGGGCTGTAAAGGCGAATTAGGTGGCTCGATCCCCTTGAAAAAAAAGAAAAAAGCCAGCCTCTCGCTCTCACGTATGCCGTAAATCTACGCCCGGAAAGCAGGGCCCGAAGATATCGAGGAGAGCACCTCCGCCTTAGCCGCTGACGAGATGAACAAACGCTCTCTCGAGCGCCCGAACGAGATGGGAAATTAAATAGAGAAATAGATCCCCCCCGCCGCCGCCGACGGAGGAGCAACTGCTCCGGTATGCATGAAAGGAGCTGCTCGAAAGCGCAAACTAAAGCCGCAGTCTCGAGAGCAGACTCGACTCCCGACACGGCCGCCTCCTTATATCCTTAACTGCCGAACTTATGCCCGAGGTAGCTAACTTAACTGGCGAGCATCTTGCTTTCATGGCTTCCCCCCCGCGACCTCTTGTGCCTCAAAGCCGCCCCGAGGATTCCGCCCAATTTTCCAAATTATTACGTTATTTCCCGGCGAGCGCGCCGTTACGCTTAGCGCGATCGTCTCGCCTTTTTTACGCCCCGGCAAATTAATATAATCGAGACGAGTGGCGGCGCGCGCTCTGAAAAAATCATTGCGCACTAAATCCTTTTGTTACGCGCCCGGGCCCCGGCTTTAGTGCGCCGCTAAGCGAAATCTTTAATGCCAGTCCCGAAGGGCAATTTGCCTGCCGGGAGAGAGAGAGAGAGAGACAGAGAGGACGCTTAAGAATGTGATCGCAGTTTATCGTTCGCGCGGAAAATTCCCTCGTTCGTTCAATGTATCTCGTACAATGCATCTCGCGAAATGAATTTTTTAACGGAAAATCTTTCGCTACGACTTTGGCCGCGTTGCGCGCGCGAACGAAAATATCGTTTACGAGCGCGCAATTAAAAGAGCCGCAGAGATGCAAACGCCGCCGCCGCCGCCGCCGCCGCCGCGAGTCGTTACTGTAAATCGCGGCGTTGCACGCACTTAAGCCCGTTAATTGTTAAGAATGCCCCGGCTCTATTGTTTTCTCGGGCTTAAGTTATTAATAAAACGGCCGTTTTAGCTCGTCGTCGAAAGGGGGCCCCCCTTTCGACTGTTACGGCCGCCTGTATAATCCCCGGCATTCCATAAAACTTTAGTCTCCCGCGAGTGTGCCGCCGGATTTTCACCCGTTAAGCCACTCTGGCCGCTGATTTCTGCCTCGGAGGAATTACGAAAAAATCCCCGCGGCCTGTTTTATTTCGAGCAAATTACACGTTCTTAAATTGAATTATATTTCGCGCTTTCCTTTTTAAAACTGTAAAACATATGCGGCGCGCGGCGAGTGAATATAAACTGCCGGGTTTGATGTGCAAATCGTGCATATTCCCGATTGGCGCGGCTATACGTTTCTACGAATTTTTCATTCCGCTCGTATATATTCATCAAGATAATTTTAATAAAGTACAGGCCGATGTAAATGTTTTACGTTTAACATGCAAATCATTAACCGAGTAACATTAATACTATTGCCATATTGTGGCTGCATTTTAATTACAGCCGGGGCGGGCATTAAAACCTGCTCTTATAGCTGCAAAATTCTAAATTTTGCAATTCAAACGATGTTTACCAATAATTAAATCCCGCGCCCCGTCTGCCCAGGAAAGTAGCCGTTATTGATTTAATTACTTGACCGAATTGAAAGTAGAATTAATAGAGCCCCGACAAAAAAGCGCCTCGATGGCACTATAAACAATATCGTTACTCCCCATCAGCCGGCAAACGTTCCAATAATGAGGGTGTTTCCCCGTTCTTTATTAGCCCCTCTGAGCACCTTGCTGCCGCCTCGCCCCGCACTTGGACTCGGGCCGTTAAAGGCGAGAGAGAGAGCGCGGGGCTGCGCGATTAAAAGCTGCTCGAAATCTCGCTCGTCGCCATAACTCAGGCAATCGGAAGACGACAGTTGTGGTTAAATGCCTGGCGCTTAAATGTGCGCGCCGGGGCGAGGGAGAGACAGAGAGAGAGAGAGAGAGAGCGAGCAACTCTTTCCTCGTGGCGGCGGCAGCACTACTCGTCGTCGCTCCCGCTGGTTATTTAATTAAAACCGGATTATACGAAAGTTCCCGGGGCGTTCGTACGTGCCAGCAGCGGCGCTGCTCTGCATATCTCGCCGCCACCTACGTTCCCGTCGATTTTCCCCTTTTTGCCGCGAGAGGAAGGAGCAGCCCGGAGAGAGCAACAACTGCCGGACGCTCGTTGCGGAAAAGGCTCTCTCTCTCTCTCTCTCTCTCTCTCTCCCGCTCTCTTGCGCCATTATCGCGGCAGTAACATAAAAATTACAAACCCAATGCGTGTCCGGCCTCGGTATCGATAAAAACAAGCTTATCTCGAGGGGCCCGGGCAAGAAATACGCCCGGGCCGCTAAAAGAAATCAGGCGCGCCCGAGCACGAGTCGCTCGTCAATATCCCGGCTAATTGCTTTATTCGGATTAACGCGCCGGCATAAATATCGCCGGGGGCGTCGTGCGGCTAATTGCCGAAAGGCCCGCTCTCTCTCTCTCTCTCTCGACGAGCCAAAGCAGCCTATCTTTAAAGATTGGAATCCGCATCAGAAGGTATAACGTTCCTTCGATTTTCATAACTCGCGCGGAAATTAATTAGGGGGGGCCGCGCCTAAGCACAAAGGGAGCGAGCCTCGATTTGCGCCCCCTCCGACGTATACGCGGCGCGCTCTCGCGTTGATGTTCTCTATTAAATCAAAGAGGCATTCAGATGTCGAGCGATGCGCCGGGAATCCAAATCGCGGCCCGTAAAGCAGAAGCCCGCGTCTGTGCCTTTGCTCGAATGCGCTTCGGGGCCCTTCGATCGCTCGCTGCCCCCCCGCTCCTTCTAATTATTGGCCCGTCCGCGCGCGAAATTTCGGCCGATGTGTACAATCGAGCGCGGTAAAGCACGCGGAGAGAGAGAGAGAGAGAGAGCAGCTCTCGCGCGCGGCGTTAATCGCCGGGTAATGAAGAAATCGAGAGTCGAGAGCGAGATAAGAGGCGTATTGTTCCCAGCGCTTATCTGCGAGTCGCGTGGGCCGCGTGAATATACAAGCGAACTCTCTCATTACCTCGGCGTCGGAATAAAGCAGGGAAAAAAGAAGGCCCCCGGAACTTGTCGCCGCGCGTTATATCTCTCTCTTTAAGTATCGAGATATCTCCTTTCGTTTTTAATTAAAAAAGGCGAGAGCCGAGAAGGGTATTACCACTCTCTCTATCTCTTTCGCCGAAGGAAAGACGTAAGAATGGCTTCCTTTTTCCGCGGACTAACCGTATAAATGATAGGGAGCCGTTATGGTCGCGCCGGGCGATAGTGGCCCTCGAGGAGGGAAAAGATAAAAAAAGATAAAGAGCCCGCGGCTTAACCACCTGCTTCGTCTTCCCTCTCGCTTTAATTGCAGGAATAAACTCCCCCTTAACCGTAAACGGCTACTCTGATTCTTATTATCGGGGGATTACTTACTCGAGCGAAATAACGCTGCAATACGGGAATATCGGCCTGTGTTTTCTCTTTTTCTTATTTCTTTCGTTCACATCGAGCCCGCCTTCCGCGGGGGTTCAATCGGAGCTGCGAGACGTCGAGGAAGAGAGAGGGCGCTCACATAAATTTGCAAGGGCACTTAATTGAAAGGGGAAAGAAAAACAGCAGCGGACAAAGAAGGACGAGAGAGTCACTCCCACGCGTGCCGGGAGCAGCGCGACGCGGATATGTTAAACGGACGGCTTCGCCTATTCCATTCGACAAATAAACCGAGACTCGCCGCCGCTCAAAGAGGCAGAAGCGCCTTTTTACGAGCCCCGCTCCGATTGTTCGATCTTCGCGTCCGGGGCACGAGGCTTCTCTCTTTTTATGAGCTTGTATTTATTAAACGACCCGCGGCCGACTCTTCTCTAATGCGTTATTTGAACAATCCTATGCGGGGGGATTGGGCCGCTTGATAAATACGTCGAATATTTTTTAGATTTCGTCGCTGTAAATTACAAAAAAAAAAAAAAAAAAAAAACGCAAACATTCCGCGGCAATGTGTTTCGGGCAAAATGCAACTTTGGAAAATACGAGCTGAATAAATAGAAGTTTTGTAATAATCTCGGGCAATACGAGGGCGTATTTATCGGCGCGTTGACAAAAGAGAGGACTTTGTCTAGATTAGCGTTAAAGGTTCTAAAATGTTTTGAAAATTTTTCAGAGCCCCCCGCGGCCTCGTCTCCATTTCAATGGCATAAAACAATATTCGTATAAAGGGAGAATTTTTCACGTGATTCGAGTTTCACTAGTAGATTTCAAATTATAGCTGGACGAGAAAAAAGCCATAAAACCACGTGTAACAAAGTAAACCATAAAATTGATCTGTATAAAACTGGTGTTGAAATGTAGCCCTCGTAATGCTCTTTTAACGTGAAAAAGTTGGAAACGGAAAAAAAATACAGTAAAAATTTCAAAACTAAAAAGAGAGAGAGAGAGAAAGAGAGAACTATAAAACAAAAAGGCTCGTCCGTTACGTTTCATTGATTTTATCAAACTCGCGGAGCATCGACAAAACAATGTAAAGCCATTTTATAATTCTGTCATCCTTAAAGCCGCTATAAATTCCACTCAACTCGGCCATTTTTTTTTTCTTTTCATATTCAAACCTAATTTAATCTGTATTCGTAAATTGTTCTGTGTAAACTCCCATTAAAAAACCGCGTAATAGATATCGCCTAAGCCTCCTGCGTCTAGGATTTCTCGGGAAATAACGAGAGCCCTATAAATTACAAGCCCGAGCCATCAGAGCCGTCAAATAAAGTCGCACAAGTCGAAAATCAGAATTCCGCAGGGTGTCAAAACACGCTAAAGACAGGAGAAAAAAAAGTGCCCCCTCGTCTCTCGCTGTCAGCGCGTCTCGTCGGCGGAGAAGAAAAAAAATTCAAAGTGCCATCGAGCGTTGAAAAGCGGCGGCTCCTCGTTCCTCCAGGCGTGATAGAGAGAAGACGTCGTATAAGAGAGCGGGCTTGTAAAAATAGACGAGCGAGAGGCGATAATACGCGGGGATTTCCGGCGCTTCCTGCTTGCCCCTCTTCCCACCCCTCTTCCCACCGGTTTTCCCTCGGAAAACAAACGATCGCGCATATGTGCCTCTGTCAAAGCGGGATTATATGGCTGTTCTTCTTCTTTGTTTCTATTTTGAAAATAAACGGAGCCGAAGCTCTGCACGAGGGTGGAGAGAGCGGAGGAAAGAGAAAGAAAAAAGTCGCTCTCGGCCACAAATTACGGATACACTATGCGGTCGCCCGCAGGTAGCCCGCCGGAATTGTTTATGGGTTCGGTTATGGCTGCTGCTTGCTTGTGTGGGTAAGGACCGAAACTTGAAAGTAACTGTGATACTAAAGTGCGCCTTGAGGTTTTTACTCTCTCGCGAGCGGTTAGACAATGAAAACATTATCAGGGCCGCGACGTTCGCCTGACGTTTCAATGCCCGAATTTATCTCGCCCTCTTATTTCGCCCTGCTTCCAAATGGCTCTATTGTCTCATTATTAAATTTACCTTGCTCTCGCCGATCTGAGCCGAACCTCGAGAATTATGTACTAAACGCCTAATACCGTATACCTTTACGCAATTTGCAATCGACAGGCGCCTAAAACCTCGCTTCCCTCTCTCTGCTTGCAGGAAAGAAAAAGTTCTCGGCCGACCCGACCTGCTGTCCGGTATGCGGCGTGACGGTCAGACCGCAGGAGCTGGAGCAGCACTTCCTGCAGGAGCTCGACCGACTCTACAAGCTGTCCTCGGCGTCCGCGCGGCCGAGGCCGCCGAGGCCCGGATTGCCGAGCTCCGCGCCGGAACACCCCCACGGACAGCTGCTGCACACGCCGTCGGCCGCCGACGGAACGCCCATCGGACGCTGGGAGACTTACAAGCGCATCAAGGCGAATAGACAGGTGAGCGGACTCGCGACTTTTTCTTATTTCGCATGTCATTTTTTGCCTTTCGATTGATTAATGAATTCTGCGGGGTAAGCTTACAATTTATTGTCGATTGTTACTTTCGTCGTGCACTACTTAATAAACCCTACGCACGCAAGAAACCGTAAATTTTGTTCGAGATATTTTCATCTCTTGCGTGGGCAGGCTAAATGAAAGAGATTTCAGAGAATGGGTGGTTTACTTTGTAGAAAGCCGTTTCTTTGAAATTAATAGTGATATTCGACTGAATTTTTATCGATATTCGTTAAATGTGTTGTCGTAAAAGTTGAATGCTTAATTAAAAAGAAAAAAAAGCTGCTAGAATAAAAAGGCACAATTTCAAAGATGGATCGTGCGCGTTTATTACTTTCTTTATCCATAAAGAAAACAAACGGTGTGTTGATGGCAACACATGCTGCGGTCAGATTTCTAGCAATATTTCATTTCTGCACACAATTTTGCAAGAATTATAGTTGACAGCCTTTTTTTTGTCCCGTTCTAATGTTTTTAAAAGTTATTCATTATCTTTAATACCGAATATCACATCTTTCTCGCGGCTAATCCTCCCTCTCTAAGACTTTAAGCTCATTGAGCTTTAACGCAGCTCGTAGAATAAAATTTATCTCCCTTATGTACACAAACAAATGAAGAAAAAGTAAACCTCGATTTATCAGATTTTTACTCTTCGCCGGTATTAATCTCGAAATCTTGAAATTTCCCAAGCCTCTAATTAAGCACAAAGAACAAGCGAAGCGCGACGGAAAGCTCGTCAAAAATCCTCCCGAAATCCGTCGCCTCGTCGCTTAATTCCCGAACGATTAATTTTCCCCTTCGCTGACTGGAGGAAAACGAATCCGTGTTTCAGGCGCGCATTCGCATGAAAAATCGCAAGAGGAAAGCAGACGAGCCGGCCTGTCCGGTGTGCAGCGAGCGGCTCTCGGGCTCGCCGGAGGAGCTGAACCAGCACGTCGAGCGCTGCTTGAACAAGCAAAATGGCAACCCCGACAGACAGCACGACGACGAGGAGGTCGACGTCGAGGGCGACGCCGAGACCTTCGAGGAGTACGAGTGGGCAGGACAGCGCAGAATCCGCGCGAGCTCCATGCTTCTCGGCGGCTTTTCCGGTTAGTTTTCGATGCTGTATTTTATTCGGCTTGTCCTGCTGGACAGTGGGATTCATAAAAACGCAAATTCCTGCTAACTGAATTAACAGAATGCTTTCTCAAAGATGTTTTAAAATCTGAAATTTTTTTTAAAACAGTATAACATCTATGCATATGCATGAGTGCTTGTTTACTTGACTCTCCCCTAGGGAAAATAATCGAAAATAGATACATACATGTTATCCTCTCTTAAAAAAAATTATTTTCATTAAACTGGAAGTAGTCTTGAAATCATTATTTTTGATTTAAATTTAGAATAATTTATATTTTATGTATATTTTATTTAAAATGGACACTGAGAGAAAAAAAGTAATAAAAACTACTATTTTTTATCGTTATTTCAGGTATGAGAAGAAAAATAATGATATTTACTGTATTTTGTTCAATTCTAATATTTACTATTTGAATAGTAATATTTGCTATATGAAAAGTAAATATTAAAATCGAAAATTGTAGTTAATTAAAAACATATAGTAAATATCATTATTTTTCTTCTCATATCTGAAATAACGATAAAAAATAGTAATTTTTACTACTTTTTTTCTCTCAGTGCATGAAAATAGTTCATTTTTCAGAAAATTCGATACTTTTTCAAACTCACAATTTTCAGGAAATCAGGTGCATTTTAAGATTTATATTTTATACATTCTCCGTACAAATTGAAGAAAAACATTATTAAAAAAATAAAGATTTTTCAAAACTTGTTATTTAATCACTTGTAAATTGAGACATATTCAGGATGCATGCAAAATTTCAGTACATTGTATGCATCCGTTCGAGAGGTGTGTGGACACAAAATTTAGTTATACATATAAATGAATTGGTGCATATAAAAAGGGACCAAAGTCCATTTAAACAAATCTTAAGAAAATGAAAAAAACTGAATTACTTCTGTTACGCTAAGTGGATTGTCTTGAAATTTACCACAGATGTAGTTGATAGTATCTAAAATAAGAAACCACATTTACAACTGTCAAAACTACCTAATATATTTTTTTAATTCTCTCTTTAAAAAGTAGTGGGTGAAACCTGTTATCACAATAAGACTGTTTTGATTGGTTACTGTTGACTAATTTGATTGGTCTGTACAAAATGAGCGCCAAAATAGAGTATGCTTAAATTTTAAATTTGGACAGGTCCTTTTTTGCAGAATTTTTGAAAAATATCATTTTTATGAATCTAAATTTTACTTTTATTCATCAATAATACATTGTTCAATAATTTTCAATTCCCCTCAACCCTCAACCGCTAAACCCTTAACTCTTAAACCCAAAATCCTTAAACTCTCGACCCTTAAACTCTCAACCCTTAAAACCTCAACCATTAAACCCTTAAACACTCAGCCCTGAACCCTAAAACCTTCAACACTTTTAAAAAATTTATTAAAAAAAGCTTTACAAAATAATTATTGATAAAATAATATCAATAATTTACTTGAAACCAACGTGCGACTACAGTGACTGACCTAAATATATTGATAATAATCCACGTATTGTGATGTTTCAATTGTTTTTATTATGAATCGCGTCAAAATAACTGACGGTATTAGATCGTAAAACAGTAAATTATTAGGTCCGCATATTTTCGATATAAAGCATTGTAAATTTAAAATCTACATTATAAAACTTTTTTCTACGAATTCTGCAAAAAAGGACCTAAGTCCACGACTTAGAGCCCTTTTTGCAGAAACTTAACATTTTTAAAATAGGGTTTTCGCTGTTTTCTGTTCAGATTATAATGAAGCATCATTTTCCATGCACAAGTCAGATCTTATTTCTATTTTGCCGAAAAGTGCATGCATCGATTCAAACACGTATAATACATTTTTAAAAAAACTTATTTTTCTGACTTAGGAACCTTAAAAACATGGAAATTCAAGAAAATTTGCTTTATCACAAAGCTTTCTCTTTGAGAAAGCAAATCGTTTAATAAGTTCGCAGAGTTTAATAATTGAATCCTACAAGATCCATCAGCAACAGATTTTACTAAAGCTTGATAACCCGGAAAGAACGATAATAACGATCCCCGCACCGCTTTGTTACCTCGTCCTCAGGTTTGGCAACGTCCAGCCGCGGCTCCGCAGGACCGAACGGCGCGAGGAGCTCGGAGGCGCACCAGGAGGACGAGGACGTGGACCTGGTGGTCGACGGCGACGAGACGGCGCAGTTCGGCCCGTCCCAGTACACAGAGGCCGACGTGATCACGCCGAGGCTCGAGGGCTCGGCTCGCGAGCAGAAGGAGCGCGAGGCCCTCCGCGAGGCGGTCATCTCGCCCAACGGCACGGTGGCCCAGCCCTCGGGCTCCAGCAGCCAGGTCGAGGTCAAGACCGAACCCTCGGCCAGCCCGAGCTCGACCTCGCACCAGCAGCAGCCCGAGTCCGAGGAGGCGGCCGCCTCCTCCTCCTCGCCCGGCTCGACGATGCACGAGGCCAAAAGCGAGGCGGAGGCCCCCGTCGTCGAGGCCCTCAGAGGCCGGATCAGGGAGCTCGAGGCCGAGATGCGCGGACAGGCCTTCAAGTGTCTCATCTGCATGGTCAGTTTGGCTTTGGACTTTTTTGCTTTTCGGTATCAATCGACGCGGAAAGTTTCGCGGGATTCTTTACTGCGCGGCGCTCGGTCAATCGTTAACCACCGCTGGTGGTTCGCGCTCTTTTTTTTCTTTTTTTTTTTATTTTTTTTACGAGCGCGTTTTCACCGCTTGATCTGGGACAGTTTTTTCACAAGTCGAGATGCGAAATTTATAGCCTCGAAACTGCTAACGACGAGTAACTTTTTTGTAACTGAATCGTAATTCGATCAAACGAGCGGAAAAAGTATTGAGTGCTAAAATATTTCATTCTCACACTCGATTCTCCATCGGTGCAGCCAACTATTCGATTCATTAACGATGCACTTTATCGTTAAAAGAATGAAGAGTATTAGCCGATGTATCCGCGATACTATCTCACATTATTCGGTGCTAAAAAGCTCGACGAACTATTTAACAAAAGCTCAAACGTTGTTTGTTTTATGCTTTTTTCCTTGTTTTTTTTGTTATATTTTTATTTATTTTTTTGCTTTCAGGAACAATACAAAAAGCCAGTTACTTCTGTTTGCTGTTGGCACGTACATTGCGAGCAATGCTGGCTTCACACTCTGGTAAGCTTACTTTTTATGTTTACTTTCGAATTTTAAATAAAAAAAAGCACGGCTTTTATCCCGAATGAATTAGTGCTCTTGACTTATTGCCAAAGATGGAAAAAGTCAAATTCGCGCGTTCGATAAAACCGTAGAAAAGCTAATTTTCAATATATCTGCAAATTGATCTGGCTCGCAAACGCGGTATAACCCACGGAAATTGAACGTATGTTCGCAGGGGGCCAAGAAGCTGTGCCCGCAGTGCAACATGATCACGTCGCCGTCGGACCTGCGACGGATCTACATGTGAGGACGCCAAAGCGACTAAATAGGCAAGAACAACAAGCGTCCTCGCCGTCCCTCTTTCGTAACCAACAACGTTCCCCCGTTTCCTCTCTGTACATTTGTAAATTACCTTATAAATTAACGATGCAAAGCTGATCGATCCCTCCCTCCTTCTCTGCACTCTCCCCCCTATGTATTTAGCTCAATGGCAGTATAGTAAATTAACTCCTATAGAGAAGCGTTTAACGCCGCTCGGGCGGATCGTATACATATATATAGGTAATCGCGACTATCGTATCGCCATCATCTCCCGTAGCAGCGGCAGCAGCAGCAGCAGCAGCAGCAGCACACACCCCTGTCAGCCCACTTGAGAAGAGGAGGAGAAGAAACACCTCGTTGTACAATCTCGTTGTTTGCCCTGTATTATACTTGTACTCTTTTTCGCGCGATTTCTCGCACTTTGTTGCGATTCAGCGAGCACTACTTCTCTCTCCCTCTCTCTTCTGCTGCCCTTACTTCTGTAGCGAGCGCGAGCCTCGTTGCTCGAAGCTGAAGGGAAAACATGTGTCATTCATTATTGTAATTATATTACCCGTTTTGCATCATTTATTTTTATACATTTTTACCAATGATGATACTTTACTTTCATTTATGCTTTCTGTAACTAGATGCATCTGTTTCAGTTTTTTAGTTAACACGTTATTTTTTAGTTTTTATAAAGCATCCTATTGATTTTTTACCATTTTTTTAAACAGATTGTAAGACTTAAAAGTTGTTTTCTCACTGTGACGTAGTATCTTTACGCAGATTTTAGCGAAATTAACTAACGCTATAAAATTAGTATTTAAAACGTTTAATTTTTCACTTTTCTTGTATTAAATAATTTTAAATATTGTTTTTATAGCAACAGCGTTTCATATTATCCTATCATTGTTCATGCATTTATATATAATGTTATAAATGGGTAAATATCAATTTGACAGCTGCCAAAATTGCATTGTTGTGTTCGTCGATAAACGTTGCACATAATAAAAAAGAATCAAGTATTTAAACAAAAGAAAGTTACACAAGATAAGTGATGGTGGGAGAGACACGAATGAACATATAGATAGTAAATTCTTCCCCCTTCTTGTAACAACTATAGATTTTTTCCGATTGTAGGTAATAAGGTGAAAAAGTGCTCTTTTATTTTATCTTATTATACATCGCACGAATTTAGATAATTGTGACTTACATTTATGCGAATTCTCGATTTTTGTAAATAAATCTTTAAAGATAACTTTATAGTATAATTTCAAGCGATTTTTTTATTTTAACACACAGTGTTTGTTCAAGTTAACTCTTTTTGTTCGACAAGTAAATAAATCAAGCCGATTTCTCGATATGGTTTCTTAAAGAATCAAATTACGTAGTACTTTGTATAGATCCAATTTAATGTGTATTGCGGCGTTTCAAAGATACACAAGTTGCATTAAAATGCTAGCTTTTCCGTATCTTTGAAAACACTGCGATGAAACGATCGCTCACAAGACTTTTCTGTACACGTCAATGACTGACTATAAAAATTGTAAATACACGAGCGCAGGTTCGTAAAATCCCGAGGATTAAAAGAAAAAAAAAAACAAACAATTGTGCTGTAATCAAAATAAAACGACCATCATGAAACTGTAAATCATATGCATTTTCTCTTCTGTCTTCCCCCTTTTTTTTTACAGGATTGACGACGCAATTCTTCGCCTAAGTTCTGGAAAAAGCGCACAAGCCAGCGAGACAGTCCTCCATATTTTTCACGCACGAAAACGAAACCTGTATTTCTTCGAAATTCAGGCGCCGTTGGGTATATACACCGATGTCGTATCGCTTCACCTCGCAGTGTAATAAAAATGCTTTACGGCCGGGCGAAGCAAAGGCGAAAACAATGGAGAAAAGCAGCGACGGCGACACTGGACAAAAGCCGCGGAGGAGCAACTTACTACCTTTAATTTCCTGGACTATCGCGACTCTCTCTTATCTTTTCGGTCGGCAGCATAAAGCCGGGCTTCCCTAATTAAAGCGAGCGTCGCTTCAAAATGGCGCCCCTCGCGTACGTGGAAAGACACGTAGAGGGACAAAGAAGAGAGACGGATTTCTTATCGAACGGGTGCCTTGACAGTCCCGGGATTAGGTTTGGAAAACACAAGGCGCGGGGATGAATTTATCTCGCGAAAATGAGGGCTCGGGAAGGGTGAGGCTTTGGGCGGAATAAAAGCAAAGGGAAAGGCAGAAGAAAATGGCGAGGGAAAATCCTTGGAGCTGTTCGAGTATCCAGCAGTGGCGCGGCGTCAAAAGGTGAAGCACAGGTGGCGGGTATATAGAGTAGTAGGAGCGGAGGCGTTCTCCGCTCGGCGTCGGTGGTGGGGCCAAGGAAGGAAAGCTCCGCCTATCCGCGCGACGGCGCGAAACGACTCGTCTGCAAGTCCACGGACTCGCGGAAAACGCGATTTAGCGAATCGGCGAGCTCGAGCCCCGGAAGGGCACAGCTATATGTGCTCCCGGCTCTCTCGCTGGCGGAGGAACAATTTTATTCTTAGATCATGACCTACTATAAAAATGAAAAAAGCTCCGAGAGAGCTGGAGGAGGAGGAGGAACGGTGCAGTGCAGCTTCATCGAGCGGAGAGCGCCGGAGATGCGATCCGGGAAAGCGGCAACTTTCCACGAGAAAAGAAATAATTTATGCCGCCCGGAGATAGTGAGCTCTGCTCTTACAGTTAACCTGGACTCGACATTTTTTCGAAATCGAGATTAAACGACCCTCTGATATTTCTGAAAAGTGTTAAACTTTAATGGGGAAAGATGAAGGCTTTAATGCTCGTGGTGTAAATTTAATTAAAAGATATGGAAGGCACGACGTTTACAACGTTTTAATCTCTGTTTCAAATTGTTTCACTGAAATACTCCTATGGGTCAATAAATAACGAGATTTTTCATATTTCTGCATAATTATTTTAAACTTTGAAACGGTTAATGGTACATACGGATATAAGCTGCCTATAAATACTTATATACAGGATTCTATTAAATTGCACCATCAAAGTTTAATCCAATCAGCAACGTGAAAATGCGAATACATTTAATATCTTTCGTGTTTAAAATGTTCGCACTGTCTGAACAAATATAAAAGAGCGTAAAAGAGCGTTACTCCCAATAATAAGCAATAGACAAAAATTATGACGCAACTACTTATTTTATTTAAAAATGTGATAATTAAAATACAAATTACATTATATTTAAGAAAAAGTAAGTATAAAATCCTTTTTTAAAATATTGATTATTCAAAGATTTAAATATACTTAATTGCACATTTTAAATAAATGTAACAAATTCAAAGTATACTATTTAATTTATTCAAAATTTTGCAAAGATTAAAAAATTTGGAAAATGTTCATTACTCGTTGATCGAATTGTGAATTAAATATATATATATATATATATATTCATTTTCTGATCGTACTACTTTTTATTACACATTTAAATAGGGATTTCGTTAAAACTTATTGAAAATGAAATAAAATATTTGATACTTTACTACAAGATTTGCTTTTATGTCAAACTAAAAATAAAATTTATATTATTGCATCTAATATAGTTGTGTCGAAAATGGACTAATCCGCTTTTCTATGGAGAACTTTTTTTGTTTTTCAACATTTAAGCAAATCAAGTAATTTATTATTATAACCAACATTACATTAAAATAGCACTGGCTTTGTGTTATTATTTTTCATTTACATTTATCCACTTGTACTAAAAAATTGAAAAAACTTGATTTAATCTACCTAGACTTAAAATAACGTAAAATTTACATAAATTGAATTCAGTAAAGCACCGATAAAGCTATACTTTATGTTTGAATAAGCTACAATTTTATAGAATTTTCTATGATCCGACGCTACATCCTCCTTGGCTAAATGCTAATTTATTATTTTGAAGAATTTTCTACTGATGCAGAACGGTGCTGCAACAAGAAAAATGAATAAATAACCTTGGTCTCCCAAGCTTCGCTTGTAAAAATGATAAATTTCGCAAAATAAAATTCCCGTTTCGAAGAGGAAAATTCCAGAAAGTCAATACTAAAAGCATCATCTCGCAAAAAGTTGGACATTAAAAAAAGGAAAGTCCGCAGCTTGTACGGGGGAGGGGGAGTATAAAGAGCCCCGCGCCACGCCGTTCCCTCAGCCATAAAGCTAAAGCAGCGGCGGGCATGCTCTCGTCGGGCGAGGAAGGACGTCATCCGCGCGCAAGACACTACGCGTCCGCGAGGTCGCGCGTCGCTGTCGCGACTATTAAAAGCTTTTAGTGCGCGGGGGCGTGTTTGGCTGAGAAAGCGCTCGTTTAGCAGTTGGGCAGCGGCAGAACGACTGGGAAGGTGAGTCTGGTCCTTGGCGCCGCCCACCGTCCTATCGGCGCACCGGTCGTTCTCCACCACCTTGCGCCCTCCCCCCTCTCCCCAAGGAGAAGGAGGCGCCCTCTCTCCCTCGCACTCCCGCGCGCGCTCCTCTCTCTTTTCGCCTCTGTGTATCGCACAAAACGCCTTTTCCTTCGCGCACGCCCGCGCACTTCCGGCTAACGGCTCTCTCCCTCCCGGAAAATCTCTCTCGCTCCGGAGTCCGGGGGCAGAGAGGAGAGTCTGATGGATGAGAAAGCCGGCCCACGAGACAAATGCAATAAAATGAAAAGCAAAACCCAGCCCGGGGAAGCGAGGGAGGAAAGGCAAATGCTCAAATGAAAGAGCGAGCTCGAAAGGCGCCGCGTGTACGCCTCTCTCTCTCTCTCTCTCTCTGCGGCCACGTCAAAAGGATTACTCTCTGTGGCTGCTACTGTCCTCGATGCAGACGAGACATGCAGGGATTTTAAAGAATTGGACAACAAGCGCACTCGCTTACTTTCTTTAATAAATATATTACCTTTATTTCTATATCATAATATCATAAACAATATGCAGTATCATTATAATCTATGCGTGATAATCGATAAAATAAACAATCATTTTGCGGGTCACTTTCATATAAGGTTTCTCATAAGAAAACTAATTTAGCTTAATCTCGCTTACAGATTATGGCCTTAGGTGAGATTTCAAGTTTGCTCTCTTTCCCTTACATCTTACTTTATTACACATATAATAATAATAATAATAATAATAGTAATAATAATAATAATAATAATAATATTAAGGCACTTTCCTTTTGGCGAAACACACATTTCATTATTCCCGACGCGAACGTCGCTTTGTGCGGCTGACACAATCGATAAATTTTCCATTATGGCATGCGCGACAATAATTGACTCTCCTAAGAGTGGAAAACGCGTGGAAGGATGAGGGATGGGATAATATCAATATCAATACAACAATCATATGGTTAAGACGTAGTAGAGCTCTGAAGGTGCCCGCACGCCTCTCTTATACTCTCGCGGGGTGAGGCCGATGAGTAGTTCGTCCTGTACACATTGATCCACAATACATTAATTATCATACTGGTAAAAGGAAGAAAAAAAAAATCTTGATCGTGAAAGAAACACATCATCGAGGTCGACTTTGCTCGGTCGACGTCGACTCGTACAAAGTCCTGTCTTCGCGCGTGCGTGAATCGGCGGAGAAAGAAGAATAAGAAGGCGTCGACACGTCCCTGGGACGATTGATTTAGACGTCGACTTTGAAGGGCGAGCCAGGAATGTGGTCGTCGCCCCACTTGACGATCACGATGTACTCCCCTCGTTCGCGCACTAAATAGCTCACGTTGTAGCCGTTACGACCCGTGTGCTTGACGTAGACCTCCTCGCAGGGCCCCTTCGGCCCGTGCACGCCGACGAACAGGATGTTGTTGCCTGAAATCAAGTACCGTCACAGGTGAATTACAGGTGGAAGAAGGAGAGCGAAGCTGAAATTATGACAATCGACATAACGCACCGGCATCGCCTGCGTTGACGGAGAACTGATTCTGCTTTCCCAAGTAGGCCTTCTTGAGGCCCATACCCTTGCTCGTGACTTTGGTGGCGTCCGACTTGAAGCGGGGCAGGGTGGGGCCCGTTTGCTTCGATTTCGAGAACTTTTGCACCGTCTCGACGACGATGGAGCTCGTCTCCTGCGCGCCCTTCTCAGCCAGGTTCTGGCCTAAAAAAATCAGATAACCATTAGCGTCCGGCCGAAAAGCGCTCCGACCGCGACGGGCCTACCGGTGGCGTTGACTTTGTAGGGCGAGCCGGCGATGTGGTAGCCGTTGTACTTGATGCTGATGTAGTAGTCCCCGGGCACGAGGGGCGTATACCTGACCTTGTAGCCCTCCTCGACCTCGGTGCAGTCCATGGCGACCTTGCTGGGCCCGTCGACCGTCACCCCGAGGGCTCCGGCGCCGGCGTTGCACGTGTCGATTATGAAGTCCGTCTTCTGGCCGGTCTTTACGTCCTTGAGGCCGTTGCCCGAGGCGTGGATGGCCGCCGGGTCGGCGTCGACCTTGCCCACCTTGACGCGGTAGGGGCTGCCGTTTATGTGGACCCCGTTGTACTTGAGGTGGATGTTGTGGACGCCGTTCTCGCGGGCCATGAATCGCACCGAGTACTCCTCCGAGTCGATCGACTGGATGAAGCAGTCGTCCTCGATGCCGCTCGGCGAGACGATCTGCAAACATTTTTTTCCTACGATTATCCGTCTTTCTCGCAGCTTGGCGGGTCGCGCGAAAATAAACTTTATTTTTTCTGTATGATATATAAGGCGATTCGTTCGGATGCGCCCGAATAAACAAACGCGAGAGAGTCTGTTGGACTTGGCATCGCGGAATACTTTACCGCGGCGTCACCCACGCGGCTTTCGGTTATTTTCGCGGAATAACTAGTTGTCGCGAAATACAGAAATCGCTAATGGCTCCGCTAGAGTAGTTCGTTTATTTCCGAGCGGAATGCAAATCACGTGGCCGCGAGTGACTCACTGCAAACTCTCTTGTAAACTCTCGGCGAATTATCCAAGGCTGTTTACCTCTCGGCGCTCGATCGAGGCGCTCTCGGCTTGATTTAATTACGTAAGCGTGATCGTTACCTTGCCGTCGA
Source organism: Ormyrus pomaceus (assembly GCA_900474385.1). Classification (NCBI taxonomy): domain Eukaryota; kingdom Metazoa; phylum Arthropoda; class Insecta; order Hymenoptera; family Ormyridae; genus Ormyrus; species Ormyrus pomaceus. The sequence goes on from UCOM01000179.1 coordinate 70,953, forward strand.
GTTCGCCCTTCGCGCCGTTCTTGCGAACGAGGAATGTGTAGGGCTTGTCCGGCTGGATGTCGCCCTCGGGGAACTGCGCGACCTCGAGCTTGTGCGCGTCGCCCATCGCCGGGGAGACGTACAGCTTGTGCGGCGAGTCCGGGATGTGCTGGTCGTTAAACTTTATTCCCACCCTGTATTCGCCTGGAAGCAGTCAAACGTTAGATTGGTATTTAACTCTGTCTCCGTGGGATTCAGGAGTTTTGGGAAACATCTTGGAAAATCGAGTTGAAAACAAAAAAGCCTGATGAATTAATAAATTAATTAAATAGCATTGGTTTTTAATTCGATAATATCTTCCGCTGTCGAAACTCTATTTCAATTGTACTTTTTCCTCGGTCTAAAAAGCAGCAGCTGTAATAAAGAATGCGCGTCGGGTGTATTGTTTACCAAACAAACTGACTCACCGTAGCACTGAACCTTCATCAACAATCATCCATTCGCGCGGCGAGGCATCGTCATCGGCTCGTTTCCAGAGCCTCGACGTTACGTGCCCGCGTCCACGTCCCTCTCGGCGCGGTGCGGAGAAAAAAAAAACAGAAAAAATCCGCATCGGGAGCGGGAGGCGGAAGATACCGAAACCGCGGCGATCTAGCATCCTCGTCTCCGTCCCAAATATAACCGATCGGGCTCGTGCCCGCGGCGAAAATATGAATGCCGCCTCAACAAATATAGACGCCGGTATTTCGGGAGAGCCGCGCCGCTCTTTTACGTCGCGCATCGAGCGGGAAAGAAACGACACGCCGATGGAGAGGCTATTTTACGGGCCGCGAGTAAACAATTAGCTATCGCGACGCTTTTTCTCACTCGGCGGGGAGGGACGACAGTTACACGGATCGGTGACTAAGGGAATGTCGAAATAACGAATGACGAACAGGAAGAAGAATCGCTCTCTTTCTAAATATACATCGGAGTCGGAGCTCCGCTGGATATTAAATTTCGAATCGAAATCGGCGATCTGCAATCTCGGAAATAAAATTCTTTTCAGACTGAGCTATTTAGAAATAGAGATTCTTTTAGCGAAAAAAAATAAACTGCCAAACTCACCAGGCTCGGTGACGACGTAGCTGACGTAGCAGCTGCCGTCCTTGCGATCCTTAAAGTCGATCTGGGCCTTGCTCGGGCCCTCGACGGAGACGGCGAGGGTGCCGGCGCCGGCCTCCCTCGTCCAGATGTTGAACTCGCAGGGCTCGCCCTGCTCGCCGCGCTCGAGGCCGGGGCCGCCCGCGTGGACTCTGTGGGCGCCGCCGTCCCTCAGCGGTCCGACCGTGAACTGGAACGGGGAGCCCGGGATGTGGATGTCCTTGTAGCGCACGGAGACGGTGTGGACGCCGAGCTCCTGTTGGGAGGGAACGACATTGTTGCGGGGGAAGCTTTCGCGGACTCGTAATCGACTGGTTAATCGAGAGAACTTTATACCTTGGGTACGAAGGCGACGGCGTAGAGCCCGTCCTCGATCTCCTTGACCTCGGCGTCCTCGGTGATTCCGCCGGGGGAGGTGACCGTCGCGGCCAGATCGAACGACGTGATCCCCGGCATCTTGAAGGTGAGCTTGCACTGGCTGCCGACCTCGGTGATTGGCACTGGAAAAGGAAAGGGCCCTTTGGTAATCACGGCGGAGAGTCGGCCTCGCGGCCTTTGCCTCACGTACCGGCCTCGCGGCGCCGCTGGATCTTCTCCCTCTGGCGGTTGCTGCCCTCGCCGGTGACCTTGACCGTGAAGGGCGAGCCCTCGACGTGGTGGTCGGCGAACTTGAGATTCATGATGTAGTAGCCGGGCTCGGTGGGCTTGTACGAGATGTTGAGCGTACCGTCCTCGTTGTCCTTGCACTGGATCTCGGCCTTGCTCGGGCCCTCCATGGACAGGGAGAGTCCGCCGTAGCCGGCGTTGCGCGTGTCGATGGAGAAGGTATTGTCGACGTGCGTCTTGCCGTCGCGGAGCGCCGCCCCCGATACTTTAACCTTCTTTGCGTCGCCGACCTCGCGGTCCTTCACGTCGATCTTGAAGGGCGAGTTGGCGATGTGCTTGCCCATCCGCTTGACCGCGACCTCGTGCTGGCCGGACTCGCGGGGCGTGAACGAGACGCAGATGTTGCCGCTGGGCATCTTCTTGAGGAAGCAGGGCTCCTCGAGGCCGCTCGGCGCCGTTATCGAGGCGTTCAACGAGCGGATGTCCGCGTCGCTCACCTTACCCGGCAGCTGCACCTCGGAGGACGAGCCCACCGAGATTTGGTTGCGCTTGCGACCTTCGCCTAGAGTTTTGAGGAACGGGTTAGACTTTGGGCTCTCTGCTGCAGAGTTGCGAGTACACTTTTAGACAAAAGACTTGGGGGTTACCAAACAAACTGCGGCTGGTTATTCAGTCGAGATATCGCAGATTTATTTTCGCACCACGTACGAGGAACGAAGAAAAAAAACTGATGAATTTCGAGATATTTAAGCTGCTTCGGGGTCTCGCTTTGAAGCGCGACCGAGTAAGTAAGTGAAAGGGAGCTTGCGGTCGCGGCAAATATTATTCTGACCCCGATTTTCTTGAAATAATTATTTTGGCTTTCCGTATGTGGCGGGAAAATAACATCTTTCTCGTTAATAATCATTAGAGAAGCATAAAAGAGTTACTGTCATTAGATCCAAATGAGTTATGTAAAAAAAGCTTTTATCTTTCGCAAAAACTTTTTTTCATTTAACGTGCTAGCTAAATCAACGTGAGCAACACCTTACCTTTAAAATTCTGTTTTAAAGTTTGAAAAGCCTCGATTTTGCGTTAAAGAATAAAATTTAATTAACATTTAAATCTCTTTATTCGGTTAATAACCAAGAGTACATGTCGGTTTTAACAATAAATAAGATAAATCTTAAATTTTCTAAAGAACAACAACATCATTTTTTAATAGCATCTGAAATGAGAACTTAAAGTCTATTCTTAAATAAAAGGAAAATAATAATAATAATCGTTGCGGTTGCTGATTTGACTAGCTACGTTGTAATACAACCTCCTGAAAAAACTCCTGTATTATCGGTCCTACTTTGGCTTCGCTGCGAAAAACAATCAGACAAAAAAAAAATGTATCGTCGTTGCCACCATATTAGATTTATCTCGGAATCTAATTCCGAGGATTTCTCCAGCTTATTTATAAACAACAGCAAGAAATGGTTTTCTAATCAACCCTTTGTTTACCTGCTAAATGTCAAATTTTAAGGTGCTAACGCGTAAAAAATTTAAATAAAATCAATGATTCAGAAGTTACAATGAGAGAATGATATTTTAATTGGAAATGAAATAAATTTTTAATAACACGAATATACTATATTAAATCAACACAAGTGTAAGGGGCAAGAATGATGGTCATAGTTTAATCACAACTTGGTTTTTTCTCAGCATACAAAAATAACCAGACAAAGGGCCAAGGGGATCACTTTAGAGCACGGAACATTGGGTAAACAAAGGGTCAAGCGTACTTGTAGAATAGAGGAGGAACTCACCAGTAATTTTAGCATTGTAGGGGCTACCCTTGATGTGCTTATCACCAAATTTGACGGATATCTTATACTCGCCGGGGGCGGTGGGTAAGTACGAGACCGAGACGGTGCCGTCCTTGTTGTCGTGGCAGGAGATCTCGGCCTTGCTCGGGCCCTCGACCGCGAGGCTCAGGCCACCGGCGCCGGCGCCCTTCGTCGAGATCGTGAAGTTGCCGGGCTCGCCGCAGACGCCGTAGATCAGACCAGGGCCGTAGGCCGTCACGTAGCCGCTGGCCAGCGAGTCCACGTGGAATTTGAACGGCGAACCTGTTCCATTCGATTTTTTTTTTTTTTTTTCTTTTTCAATTCATCTTTTATTATTTGGGACCGAGCCGAGAGTAAATGTGTTTGTGCGCGGTACTACGGGCTACTTTTCGCGATGTGGCCTACTTTTCCGAGCACCTACGTTTGGTCTAAATATAGCCGTTAAACATTTGTCAACGAATTTGTTGACAAATTGTGCGCGCCGCGAGCGTTCAAAAATTTAATTCGAATTTAAGCTGCGCTTTTCTATTTAAAGCGGTTATTTTATAAAACAAGAAGAAAAAAAGGAAAAGGAGCGCGAAACAAATTGGTAAAATGGGACAGCCATATTTTCCACTGTGATACGGATGTGCAACTGCGTGTCGCGCTGATTTATAAATGGCGGCACAGAAAGCCACTTACGAGTGCGCAACACTACTGCTCGCTCATTCAAATCATTAGCGTTTTAACAACAAAGTTGCCTGCATTAGAGTCCATTATGTAATGATTATCTCGAAGCTGTTTAATCCCCGATGCCAAACTAATCTGTCATTTTATAAATTTCATTCTATACAGAGGTATAAAAATACGTAAGTGCAAAATAAATGGATTTTCAAGCCTACGAATTTCTTACCTTGAACGTGTTCTCCATTGTACTTGACGTATACCTCGTGGAGTCCTTCCTCTCTCGGCTCGTACTTGATCGAGACGGTGCCGTCGCGATTGTCCTCGATCACGGGCTTATCGACGTTTCCGCTGGGCATCTTAACTTCCGCTAAAATTAACCAGACAGAAGAGAGCGATTAACAACTCGGCTCGCAGGCCTCCCCTTTTTATTTTAAGAAAGAATTTTATAAATCGCCGGGAGATAAAAATGTCAGGGGGGAGGGGGCAGAGGTCGAAAATAGAAAAAGAGTAAATAATCCGCGGTGGAGGGAGGAAAAAGTGCTCGCGCGCGGGAACGATTTACGACCCGGGCCTACTTGTAATGTCGGCGCGCGTCGCTTAGCGATTTTACGGCCGCCTCGATCTTCCCAGGGCGAGAGGAGGAACGCGATGGTAAGGATTAGGCGAAAGGGGGCTCGTTCCCCGACGACTTGACGACACTTTTGAACGATCGCCAAAAAAGAGCAGCGGCGCGCTGCCGCCCGGACCGCGAGCTTGCGATGTCGCAAGCTGCAGCCGAGGAGGTGGAAAAATGATGCGCGTGAAAAAAGCTCGCGACTCGAATTAAGTAGGATCCTTTGGCCGCCACGTGTTCGAGTTATATACCCGGATCCGCTGCTCTCTCTCTCTCTCTCTCTCTCTCTCTCTCTCGGAGTGCGGGGAACGTGTTTTAATTATAAAATTTGAGCCGCGCTCGATCGACTTTTTCGATTGCTTTTAGCTTCATTGGGAAGGATTGAGTCGTGTAGTGCAATATAAGGCTGTGTTAAGCCGTGAATAAATTAGCTGGCTATATGAAAGATACGCCTCGCGATAGCGAATTATTTACGAAGGATACGCATTGAAAAGATATTTACGATGATTTATACGTCGCGATTAAGGAGATAAGGGCCTCCCTTTTACGAAAATTACAACATCAGATTTCGCTTTTTCTTTTTTATCTAATAAATTCAATTTTATGTCACATCTGCCTGCTTTATATTTAGTAGATCGTCAAACGGTATCTGCTGCTAAAAATAGAAGCAAACGCGCGCTATTATTCCAAATAATTTCTGCGCAATAATCAGAGACGATTAAGATTTACTTTAATTAATATTTAAAGAAGGATCCCCGCGTCTCGTATGAAAATACCCTTGGAATCAAAAGGTGGGAAAACGTCGAAGAACGTTTACTGCCATTTAGAGCACTTCAAGAGCTTTATTTTGAACGAGAAATTATTGCGGGAAAACTATCGGTTTTCGATAGTCTGAGGGTTGCTTGCCATTAATTCGTGAGGATCCCCCTTTCATTTATCTCAAATATTGAAAAATTCCTTTAATAATTAAGATCGGCAGAACCGATTCGATTCTCTAAATTTGGTCAAGTATTAGTGAAATGGCTAAAAAAAACTCGTGAAACTTTCAGCAGGGAATAGTAAGAAAAAAAAGCGAGCTACTCGTCATAATTCTCCACTATTTCCATCGAGACCTTAAACGAATGTAAGCCGCGACCTATCAAAACTTTCAACCGCCAAACATAATCTGCATTTACGTAACGCGAGTCGCGCGATCGCTCATACGATCTCCGACGTTGAGTCAATAAACCGAAAACTACATCACTAATAAATCGCCGTTCGGCAGATACGGCGCTAAAAACCCGGCGGCTTTCTCGGAAAAAAGAGCTCGATTCCCCCCCGCACGCACACACGTATAGAGAATGCCGACCTGTTCGCGTGCGCACGTAAAAGAGGCTCTGAAAAACGAGCGGCAGAAAGTCGAGTCCGAACTCGGGCTGGACTTGCTCGGCTTCGTCCTCCTGATCGAGTGGCGCGGTGAGCGCGTAGCAGATCGGTCCCCGCTCCGGTCGGTCCAAGTCGCTGTAGGTCACTTTCTTGAGCAGACCCTTGTAGAAGCTGGACAGGTAGTGCCAGGCGTCGGCTTCCGGCCCCGACATCTCCCCCTCTGAGGCTAAGGCGCTTCTTTGCTCTTCTGTCCCGTGCGGTGCGTAATCTGGCCCGGCGAACTCGCGGATTACATGACTCGGGGCAGGAGGAAGGAGTCGCTAACTACGTGGCTGATACCACTCTTGGGCGCATCTCCGGCCGAACTGAGGAGTGAGACGCCTCTAAGATAGCGGCGGCGGTGGCGGCGGTGGCGGCGGCGGCGGTGTGCCGTCAACCGCCCTCTCCTCTCTCTCTCTCGGGCTCGGGATTTATTCGCTTCTTTTTTCCAGCCTCGAGCTCGAGCGAGTGTAGGCGCGCGTGTGCGCGAGAGCAGAGAGAGAGAGATACATGAGAGCCGGGCTTGTGTTTATTAGGAGCGCGCCTTGGCTTAGGTTCGAGTTTATTCGTGATGCCGCGGCCGCTTTGGCCTGGAAAGGGGACGTCGATCGCGCGCGCGCTGCCGATGCGCTTTTTTTGCTCTTTTCGAGCCCGCTGCCGAATAGAGCTCTCGACGGGGGGAAGGCGAGCTGTTTGCTTTTGGTATAAGAGTGACGGACTCGACTATCCACTTTTTGCAGAGAAAGTTTTGTAAACATCGATATGCTGTGTACGCGTAGGCATCGAGGTACATCTGTCTATTGATATGGATTGGGCGACTGATAGAGGGAGGCGCGGATTTTATTTTTATTCCGCAAAATGTTCAAAGTGGTTTTTCGATACTCTGGGTATCAACTGCCGGCAGAGGAGCCCGTAGAAATACGCGACTGAAAGAGTCGACCGGCGCGTTTTTGATACATTTAAATAACTGGTTAATTCGAGCAATAATGAGTAACGCAATACCGAAAGGGACGGATTGATACTTTCTTTGCCTTTGCAAAAGCCCTGCTCGAAATATGATTCTCGAATGTAAACCGAATAGAACAATTTGTCTTCGTGATTGATATCGGAAACTGCTTTAAACTCTGTCACAACGTAACTGACTCGTATCGGTTTTGATACTTTAGCTTGCCGTGCGGCGGCTCAGAGACAAATCTCATTGTCGCTAAAAGCGTCCTTTTTCAGCAAGCAAAAAGTGTGCATCGGCGTTCAATTAAATTTCCAGCCTCCGAGCCGCCGCCTCATTTCCGCGTCTTAATCCCGGGTAAAATGAAGAAAAACGTCAGAGGCCCCCATGGGGGGGAATGTTGGCGCGAGCCTCGGACACCGACTAATAACAGCAGCGCGTCGCCGCTCGTCTGTCGCTCGCGACAGGAAATCGCGCTCGCGGACTCCGCGGCCAAGTGAAACACGAGAAAAAGAGCGGCAGCGGCGCGAGTTATGATTAATGGCCTACCGAGCTATGCGCTTAGGTCGCCGCCGCTGCCGCCGCCGCCGCTGCTGCAGCAGCCTCCTTCTAGCTGCTGATTTTCATTGACTCGCGAGGGAGCCGCGAGAGATCCATTCGGTCGGCCTCGAGCGAGCGCGCGCCTATATTTTATCGAGGTTGCTTTTACGCGCGGCCCGATTCCGAGCGCTTCTTCTTTTCTGCTTTTTCCTCCTTTTTCGCTTGCTTCGAGGCCGGTAATGAGGTGTTTTCTTTAAATTTAGAGGAGTTGTACGCACGTAGAGTAAGGTTATAGTCACAATTACAGGTTACAATCACAAAGATTAAAAAATGGATAAATATCAACATATCCTAATAAAAACTAAATTAAATAAATAAATATATATTTGTTAAAATTTGTTAAGTTTTGGAAAAGTTTTTTTATATACTTAATGTAAAAAATTATATTTTTTTTTAACATCTTATAAAAAAAAATGAAAAAAAATTCTGCCTAGTTCAAGTTAGATTGTAAGATTCGCCAGACCTATGTACAGGTAGCATTGACTACCTCTGTAGGATGTTTTGCTGCTCCAACTTATTGTAAGACTGCAAGTTTGAAGTAAGCAACAATAACATGTATTACAATGTACTCTGGTAAATAAATAAATAAATAAAAAATTACGTGCTTTCAGTAATTTTGTAACGGAGTGTGAGAACCTGTACATTATCAAATTTTTTCCAGCAAAATTCACAGAGACTAGAATAATTTTAGTACATTTTACATGTTTCACTGCAAAGTTTTCTTTCTTTGGATAAACGAGGAACTGCAGGATTAAAGTTTCGATGAAAACTTTTACATAAACAACTTATAAATTTCGGGCAGTTTTTCAAATGAAACTATTTTTGACCGAAAATAATAAATAACACGCGCCAATCTATATAGTTAGCAGACGAAAATTAAGCGAAATCCTTCTTTTCTCGGCCGTTGGCGTTGTTTCATAAATAAATTTCAATATGATTTGCAGACTCGCGATTCATAATGCGCGCAATAGCACAGACGACAATGGAAAGCACGCGGCGAGGCGGAAGGAGCAAGACGCCGGTCGTTTAATTCGCTGCGAAGGAACTTTAGGCCTCGGACAGCTTCGCTGCGTCTAAGCAGCGGTGTGGCAATATTTTCGACTGGCATTATTATTACGTTTCCTGCTGAACAAGATCTGCGAATCCGCGGCGCGAGAAGTGCCAAGTACGTTAGTAACTCACTCGAGATTGTTAACATACCGCATAAAGCAAACCGCTAAATAATAATCGTTGATCGCTGAGTTGTGCATTTGTACGCGTCCCGTTTTAATTAATGCGATGAGGAAAATTGTCAAAAAATTAAAAGTTATGTAAATTCCCGTTATTAATGTCTTCTTTAAATAAGACAATTAAAATATCATCTCAGTACCCGTTCTAGTTTTAATTCAATTATGTACTTACAAGTGAGTTTTCCACCAGTAGTCACCGGCACGGGAATTCCGTTCAGTCGGATAACGTTGAATTTCTGAGTCTCTTGCTGCTTGGTGGTGCTGCGTTTGGTGGTGTAAGTCGAGCTGGTTTCTTGTACGCTCGAGCTGTGCTTTTCGACTGTAGTCCTTTTGCCCCGTCGAGTTTTATGACTGGTCGTCTGCTCCCTGTATTCCTCCGACGCCTAAAACACAGTTTATTCACGTCGATGCAGAACTTTTATTTTTTTATGGAATCCTCCTGCGAGGGTTAGAGATTCTATTCTAGTATCGGTTCTTTTTTTTCAAGGGCTAAAATCGAAGGTTGAGGCTTAGTCACGTTTCGACGTAGATTCTAAAATACGTGTTTATTTTATTCGACGACACATATTTTAAAGTCCAACCGAAAATTCAAATTTAGAATTCTGTTTTTTTAGCGCATTTTGAATTTACGTTTATAAATAATGAACCGCTGGTTAAATCAAAATTTTTTTTCAAAATTTTACAATAAGATTATTCCAAGTGAAACCGTGACCTATCACAAGATATCCGCGTTACTTAAACAGATTTGTAAAACAATGAAACTGTCAATCGCGCAACAGACTATTTGTCCGACTTTGTTGATCGAATTTTTGATTTATGCCGTACTTACATCGTAAATCTATTTCCTCGCTTTAACAAGGGACAAGGGGATTCGCGTCGAAGCGGAGTCGTGCTTATTTTGAGGTGTTAACGACGCGATAAAAAAGAAATTCACTTTCTCGCGCTCTCGTCCGTACACAAGTTAATTTGGCAGAAGCTCGCTTCTGCTTATATTCTCAGGCCATTTAAAAGGAATTCGAATTAGTTCGATAAATCTGCGCTATTTTTGATCCCTCGCCGTGGATAGTAAATAATTTGAGAAAAGAAGATTGCGAAAAAGAATTCGAAAAATAAAGGCAAAGCGAACGCGGCGGCTGAATTAATTGCCGGGATTTCTTCGGGTGCGTTATTTTTCCAACATCTGAGAGTTGGATTCCGCAGAGTTTTTCATCACGCGATGATTTACGAGAGTCTCTCAAGGAGCGGCACAAGAACGCGGATTCGATAAAAAAAAAACACATCAAACAGATCTGCCAAGTACCAAAAATAATTTAAACTTCGAATAAAAGCCACATTTGATTTCAAAATAGTTTTCCGCTATTTAAAATGGACGTCCTGTTTATTTAGTCTACGCGCACAACAAAAGAAGTATTTGTCAACCGTCGCAGTTTGACATTGACCAATGACATGATTAGTTTTTCACGGACGTGCGAATCAGGCCGCGGTCGCTTGCGAAATTAAGAGTCGCAGCTTCCCTCGATTTTTATCGACGCGCGACAAGTTAAGAAAAGAATAAACCTAGTTTCCGCTCCCAGTTTCCAGGAAATCCTCGAGGCCCGTTCAGCAAAAAGGAAAGCAACGAACGGAACGGATTACGAGTAAACCTGGAGAGAGTATAGCGCCTCGAAGAGGTTGAACTCCAAGTGCGCTCCGATGGAGTCGTTCAACTAATTACCCGGCCGAGAATTGCCCGCGCGAGCGACACCTCGTTTAATTGGAATGTACGTATTACGCGCGGGCCTGGTCCCGGGCCAGAGAGTCTCTCTCCCTCGGCGGCTTACGTAACGCTAAGCAGGCCGCGCGACTCGCGCAAAATCCTTGCACGCGTCACTTCGAGAGGCTCTGACACCTGCGCCTTCGTGTCAGCGGCTCGATGGACCGGTACGTCCAGCTGCACTTTTCTCTCCCGCGGCGAACTCACTTGGCACAAGCACTAGCTTCGATAATCGGATTTAGGTGTACCGCTCGATCCTCGCACTTAAATTCTCGGGCGCACTGCTCGATATCGGCCCCCCGAGCCTTCCAGTAGAGAACTTACCCGCCACGAAAACTCAAGAGGTAAAAGCGCAAGAAGAGGAGGTGACTGGCGGCAGAGTCGCGACTACAATACTGACTGCATTACTGATGCGGGGCTTTTGCGCGAACCGCACGACAATGCAAAACGGCCGCTCGTAGGTGGGCTATAATAGTTTTCGCCCGTCGCGATCTCCACTCTCATCCTCCGCCCCCACCACCTTTATAGATCGCATCTTGAAGCAGTCGATTGTGTGCCGCGCGGTCAGCGGAGGTAGGGAGCTTGTCAGCTCGCGGAAGAATGGATCAAGCCGAAAATACACCCGCCGCGCGGAATAATCAGTCTCGTTTCGCGCAAAAGTAAATGCGCGGGTGCCTTTTGCGATATCGGAGAGCCTTTGAAATCGGCCCGACATATGGTTAATTTGTCGGCGGAGCCATCGAAACGATTATTTTATATATGCGCGCGCGCGCGCGGCCGAGTGCGCGAATTATTCCCGGTGATTTAGTGCCGATGATTATATATCGCGAGCGATTTGATACATTCGCCCGGCCGCGAATTCCAAGCGGCCCTCTCGCGCGATGATGCAGCCGGCTTTGTTACGCGAAACTAAGGGGGGGAGGAATGAACGGAGCGTATCGATCAGATATTATTTGGAAAAGAGAGGAGAGAGAGAGAGAGAGAGAGAGCGGGGCAGGCGGGGAGGGAGGCTATTTTTGAAAATTTCGGCCGTTGCAGCTGCCGCGACCGTAAGTCTTCGGGGGCATTCCAACGGACGGACGCGGGAAACGACGCCTGGACGCGAGATCGCTGCTTACATCCAATTATTTCGGCTCTCCTTTGCGCCTTTTACAACGTTGGTTCGAGAGGGTGATGAGACTTTTGCTTTTCGATGGTTGCTCATTAGCATTTCCAAAAATCCGCCTTATTTCGTTCAATTTTAAAGTTCTCAATTAAAAAGAGCTGTATTTTTATTTCGGCTGCGGACGATTTTGCTTAAAAAAAATATATATAAAATGTTTTGGAAACGGGAAAAAGTAATGGATGAACGTTTGAAAAAATAAAAGATTCGAAAAATATTATAACCTCCTCGGAACTTTAATTCAGCGACGCTTTTTGTTTGCCCCGAGCAAAGGACCGCACCGAGTGCGCTAAATACGACCGGTTTTTCGCGAAAGCAGTCACTTGCCGCTGTGAATCGAGGTGCGTCGTTTAATTTAACCAAAGACATTAATTCATAGCCGCGCGCCTCAGCCTCCACCCACTCCTCTCTCTCTCTCTCTCTCTCCCTCGCTTATAAATTTGGGAAAGCCCGACTCGCACTTAAAATAGTCGACGAGGGCGCCTCGAGCCGCACGCGGATTGTATTTCAAAACAACCTCGCGCGACAAGATCTTTAATGGCCGGCGATTAAGCCGCGCGAAAACGCTCTACATGGGCCGTTTAATTGACAATGCGCCCTCTCCTGGGTGTATATTTAGACGTTCGAGCTCGAGGAGGACCCAGCCGCGGGAGGATCGGCGATCCGCTGCCGCGTCCGAGCGTCGCTCGACCGTTTCCACTTGCGCCGCCGCGGTCTGACCAGCGCCGACCATTTCCCCTTAAGATCGTCACGCGCCGCCTGCTTTTCTTTACTTCTAATTTTAAGTTTACGAGCCCGAGGCCTAGGCGCGCGGCAGCCCTTGTCGCCCCGCTCGGCCGACGACGGACGCCTCTTTCTGGAATCGAGCGTGGCGGACGCGCGGAGATGGCTTTAAAGCTGCCGATTAATTGCATTTCGCGAAACTCGCTCGGCGAGGGATGAAAATTCCTCGGAACTCGGATTACCGTCTCTACGTTTTCTTCTTTTAACGTCTCGCGCCAAAGTAAGGTTATTGCAACATAATTTCGAAAAGCACAACCGGAAAAAGCACGCTTCCCCAATTAAAGGGAAGATCGAACAAGAGCCGACAGGCGTATAAATGAGGTTCGAGCACGGCTCGAATTGCAGCTTCCCGTCGAGCCCTCGGCCATTAATTTTCACCTGGCCGCCAGCTTTCAAGCACAATCATCGCGCGAAAGAGCGAAGGAGAAGAGCAGGAGTGACAGCGGCAGCAGCGGCAGCAGCGGCAGCAGCCGCTTTGGCCGGCGCGCCGCGATCTTTCGGCGAATTTTAGATCGGAGCCAGAGCAACGGGGAGAGTGGGAGTTTATATATCGGCCCGCGCGGGGCCGCGTTCCATATTTAAAGCCGCCCCCTCCGATTGGCGAAACGCGACGACACACCGAAGAGAACGAACTTACGTGCAGGAGGAGGCCGCCGGTCTGACGCTTAGCCGATGAGCCTTCGGAGTGAACTGTGTCGCTCGGCTCTGGAGGCTTCGCGACGATATCCTGATCGGCCGCCTCTATAGTTAGCCCCGCGCTCGCCCCCCACCCACGCAGCCCGATCCCCGATCGTGGATATTTTCGAGGGGGCCAACGCGGACACGCCGATGACGGTGACGATGAGAATCGCGCGACGAGCCGAAGGTTCGACGATCCCTTCATTGTGGAAGAGCGGGATTCCGATCGCGGCCGGAGGATTGACGCGCCGGCCGACTAATTTTGGAGCGTGAGGGAATTTATCGCTGGGATAAATAAGCGGCTCGTCGTTCGCCTTTTTTGAGAAACGACGTTTTTCAAAGTGAAGTTCGGATTGAAAATAAAGTCGTGTCCTTTGTCGCCTTTTGACGTATTTAATTAGCGTGACTGTATAATGTTTCTGGGAAGGCGCACTCGTTTTTCACGCGCGATAAAACGTAAATATACATTTCAAAATGTTACTCGAGTGCTCGATGGTGAGCGGCTGCAAGAAACTGATACGAGGTGTTGATTGCCACTAAGAAACTACTTCGGAGTCGTCTTCGTTTCGAATGTCAAATAACAAATGTTAACCAATATGTTTTTTAAAATTGATGTAGCAAAAAATTTAAGTCTCTCGTTAAAATGAAAAGGAGAGTAAACTTACGGTAAAGGTGTACATTCCATTCGGAATTGGTTGGCCACCGAATTTGATACTCAAGGTGTACTCCCCTTCATTAGCCACAGTGTAGTAGACATCCACTGTGCCATCGGCATTGTCCTCAATGTCTATATCAACGTCCTCACTGTAAGCAGATATAATCAAGTCTAGTTAGCGCAAAGTATTATTGGTTTAGACCAAATGTTTTATTAATTTTTCTCTTGGCGTAATCAAATTTTTCTACTTTTTAATAGGTTTTTAATAAAAATAAATGCTTCCCATCTCGCGAGTTATAAAACAAAGAAAGGCTGTAAATGTCTGCCATTCGAAAGTCCGAATTTCATAATTTTACGAGTTACCCTGTCTATAAGAAAACGTGGCAGCAAATACGCAGCTGGTGTGTGTTAACTCAAAACTTTAAAGCTATTTTCCTCGAAATTGTATATTTTCATACATGGCGACTCCGATAACTTCAAAACGAATAAAGCTATTGCTTCCAGCTTTGACGTTTACTTAAAATAGGATTTTGTTGAAAAAGTTGAACAATAAACGGCGAAAAATTTAATGCAAAAAATTACATTAAAAAAAGTAAATTTTTCAATACTTTCAATAAACTTTACAACAAAATATGGCGATGTCTTTGGATTTGACAGTCTGTGACTGTTTTACTAGACAGTGTAATAAGTTGTCCTAAATATGTTTTTCCGCGTAGTCTTTTTTAAAATCCCAAAATTTCTCTAATAAAATACATATATAATTTCATATTTTCCATTTTATTTGTAAGTTTTCATATTAATAATATTTTTGTGTATTAAATAAAATATTATAGTATTATAAATAATAAAATATTCATTTGAATTTCAATTCAGAGTCAAAAAATTTCAACTAAAAAAAAAACGGCTTCGAAACTTTCGAAATCCTTTTTATTTCTAAAAAATCTAAAACAAAAAATAAGCAAAACAGTGGGCACATCTAAACTCGAAAGGAGTATACTTGGGCGCAGGATAGGGGTCGAATACGAAGCTGCAATACAAATGGCTTAATGCCACGGCGGATACACAAGAGATTAAACTGCAGAGAGCAGATTTGGCCCGTACAGACGATATCCCGTGCCGACATAAGATCGCCTTCCTACAATGCTGTACAATAACACTACACTCAAAATAGACGTAACCACCGGCGTCTTTGGCTCACTTCTTTTTTACGGTGCGGGCGATTCTTTTTTTCGCAATAGATAGCTTTTGCTTTCATGATTTCGTGCCTCGGAGCAAGTACGCGAAGAGTAGGCATTTGGGCGTAGACCGGGAAAGAGTTGCCAGATCGCTAATAGGCTTTGCCTAATTGCTCGTCGAAAAATCTATTAATGTCATGGTAGAATAGTTACTGGCCGCTACTTTATTGCGAGCTGACAGGCTGTACAATGAGTGGGAACAGCGCTGTTGCACATGTAATACCGCAGTACTTTATAATGAGACACGCAGGCACACGGCAGTCGGGCCCACGATTCAGCTCTTTGCCAAACTTTTGTTACATCCGAGCGACATTTTGGTGTTACGTTTCGTTGGCCACAGAAAATAGATAGTTGGAGGGGAATGAAATACGAATAAAAATGTTCTCGCTTGGTGTATATTCTTTTAGTAAAAGGTTTTTTTCGGTTTTCCTGCTGAAAATAATGTTTTTATTCACATTTAAATTCAAGTTTGAATTTTTTTTTTCGTTGGTTAATAAATAAAAATTTAAGTTTAAAAGAACAGTAATTTGTGCTGCGCACATTTAACTTGATTATAAAAAGTAAAAGTATTGAATACGCTAAATTTATTCGAATTAAAAAAAAATTGTAACTTAGAACTTTCAAAATGTTGCAATAATTTTTGCAATGTTAATAATGAAATTCCGCAGTTTCAACGATTAAAATAACATACTCTACACGCCTCGTAAAATACAGTGATGAAATATCTTAATTTCTTGATTTAAGGCATTGTCTGGGAAAAATAAATCATAACTTGTTGGAATTATTTCAACTATTTCGCAAGCCTAATTGTTTCTCCTCCTTTCAAAGAGTACTTTTCGGTTGAAATCAATAAAACGCCTAATAATTCAAAATTCAAGACGACAAGCGAAAAAGCTCTCAAAGCTTCATCCGGCCTGACGATTCTCTACCAGCTGAAAGCTTTGACTCGCAAATGGAAAATTCGCTCGCTACTTACCTTCCGGAGGTAGAGCGGATGCGACAAGTGACGGCGCCGCGGCCGGCGTTCTCGGTGTCGACGGTAATGCAGTACTCTTCGCCCTGGGCGAGCGTGCGGTGGACGCCTTCTTTGATTTTGACCGCGTCGGCTTTACCGGTCGATACGCTCTGCACGCTCACCGGACTGTTGGGAACGTCCTTGCCGCCGTACTTTACGTTTACCTTGTAGCGGCCGCAGTCGTCCGGCAGGTAGGTCGCCTTGTATTTACCGTCCCCAACATTTGTGATGCCGACTTTTCTGGGTGTCTGGTCTGGGCCCTGCAAAAAAAAAATAAAAAGTTCAGCTTGTTAGTAGGCTTTAAATTCTAAACCATTAAGACTCATTCTATTGTTTACGCATTTAGAGCGTCTACCTACCAAAACTTGAACTTCCAAATCGCCGAATCCAGCCTTGGAAGTGTCAATGGTAAAGTCAGCGGGGAAGGAGGCAGTAGTAACAGACGAGACTCCCGGTCCAGAGAGTACGACCTTGTTGGGTTCGCAGGCCGGCTCGACTTTGACTTTGAACGGGCTGTTTTGGACCGGTTGACCGCCGTAGTTGACGTCAACTTGAACAGTACTGCCGGCTTGAGAGGGCATGTAGGTGACCTCGTGCACGCCGTCGCGGAGCCTCTTGATTTCGGGTTTGCCAATGCTTCCGCGGTCGGTCTTCACTTTAACGTCCAGCGCGGCGTTGGACACCTTGGTGGAGTCGACCGTGAAGGTTGCCGGCACTCCCTCGCGCACCATTTGCGGCTGCAGGCCTGGACCGCTGGCCACCACGTTCGACTTGTTCTGTTGGCGCGAAAGAATTGCCAAAGTGAGCAGTGACTCGAGAAGAAAGTCGGTTAATGGTGCCTTACCTGTGGCTCCTTATCGGCTTGTACTCTGAAGGGCGAGCCGGGAATATGCTGGTCGGCGAATTTGATGCTGATGTCGTAGTCGCCAGGCTCGGTTGGCAGGTATTCAACGCTGCATGATCCATCGCAATTGTCTTTGCAAGATACGACAGCTTCGCTGGGACCTTCAATGGCCAGTCCAAGACCGCCAGTTCCAGCATCTACAGTTTTAAACCCTCGTAAATAACCAGGAATTGTTTTCAACCCATAGATCCTCTCCTTAATAAAGCCATTACTTACCTTTAGTCTCAACGGTGAACTTGTTGGGCTTGTTGATGATGCCTTTCTGCAAGCCAGGTCCGAAAGCTCTGCATTTTCCGGCGTCGCTCACGCGCTTAACGTTCACGCTGAACGGCGATCCTGGAACCGGGATGTTGTCGTACAGGATGTCGATGGTGTGGCGACCTTCTTCGAACGGAGTGTAGCTGACGCGGTAAGTTCCATCGGCCTGAGGAGTGATGACCTTCTCCGTGACGCCGCCGCTTGGGTTGTTGATCGAGCAGCCGATCTTTTCGCTCTCGGTTTTTGGTTTGCCCACAGCTCGAGTGTCGATGGTGAACTCGGTCGGCTGGTATATGTTCAAGCCTGAAAGTTATGGATAATTGGGTTATTCTTACTTTATACTTTTTATTTATTCGTTTGCAATGAAATAATTTCAAGTTTTGAGTTTACGTAGATTACTTTAAAATTTATTAGTGTTGTAAAATAAAAACGTTTCTGTGAAACCACTGAAAACAAAACGTAAAACGTAAATATGGTAAAGTTAAGAAATATACTTTTTAAAACTGTAAAGGGTGTAACGCCACATTCATTAAAATCTCAGTGCAATTGCATTAAACCATTTAGTGTGCTCTGGGCTGCTGACCATTTACAAAAAGCACACAAAAACACTGTTTTTCGCAATCAAATTCTTATCAACAAGAAGTACATGCGAACGCCCAACTCACAAACGACACATGCTAGCAAACCAGAGGAACGAGCAGCACAAAAAGCCAGCACAAACAAAGTGTGTTTCTGCGGATGTCGATAATCAGTAAATAATCTAAAAACCGAGTGCATTAGCCATATCATCTACGGTGCAGGATCGCAATAAAAAAAAAATCATCAAAAAGAAAAAAAAAGAAAAAGAAAACATTCAACGCCTGCAACGTGTCGTCCCCCTCTCGGCCCTCGTCTCTATGAAAATGCAGAAATCAACAACGACAATATAAAGGTGTGCAGAGTCTCGAATCTCAGCTGACCATGTGGTTTAACACCGTTGCCCGTGACCTTGATCTTGCTCAAGTCGGGCTTCTCGTCGATGATGGCCTGGAAGGGCGAGCCCGGAATGTGCTGGTCGTTGAAGGTGATATTGATGGAGTAATCGCCCTCCTCGGTGGGCAGGTAAGCCACCGAGCAGGTGCCGTCCCCGTTATCCCGACAATTGATGGCGGCCTCGCAGGGACCCTCGACCGTGACGCCCAGGCCTCCCTGTCCGGCGCCTCGAGTGTCGATGATAAACTCGGCGGGCTCGTCGACGAGGCCGGCGCTGAGGCCGGGCCCGTGAGCTCGGACTCTGGTCGGCTCGCTGTTGGGCACGCAGGTCTGTCGGTGCGGGTAGCCCTGGACGGGCTCGCCGCCGAAGCTAATGCCCAGGAGGTACTCGCCGAGCTCCGTCGGCGTAAAGTTGACTAGGTAGCCCTCGTGGGTGGGCAGGACGTGAGCTTTGCACCGAGTGCCCGAGGGCGCCGTGATCGAGACCTGGATGTCCGCGGGCCTGCCGGCCTCCTGCGTCAGCACGCGAAACTGCTGGAGACTGTTCACGGGTGCGGCTAAGGGCCAGCCGCGTGTTACATTGCTTTTTTTTCTCATTTACTCTAGACGGATGTGGCTGTGTGTGTTTTTTTTTCATTTGGCTACGTTCGAATAGGGTTTTAAGCGATCGTGTAGGAGAATTTGCTCTCCGGTCATATCGAAATGCTGCTGAAGCCTCTGCAGATTGAGTTACAGCAGGAGCGAAACCTGGCAGCTTTTGCGTAAGTCAGCGTGAAGCGGTTATTGACAATGTTTATGTATAATATAATTATAAAAGCACGCGGTGGCACGTAAGATTCGCTGGCGATTCCTCGCGATCGAGCGAACTGTACGAGATCGCGGATTAAGGAGCCTCCGGGGGCTCGACGAACGCAGAGATACAAATTGTTTCTAGAAAATTTTGCTAGGGAAGCTCGTTCGGGGCTAAATTTAGACGAGCTCTCTTCGTTTTACGGACGAGAATAGACTCGCGTGTTCGTCACGGATTCCGCGCTGGAATCCACGCGCGCATTTATACATCTATGCGCGTAGAGATGCTCATCCGGTGAAAGAGAAAGAGAGAGAAAAGGATGGCTATATTTACATTTAGCGTATCGTCGCAATACATTCGTCGAGCCCGTGGAGACTAGCAAATTTTTGACTTTGACTGATATGCTTGAGAGTGCGAGCCTAGGCAGTCAAATCTGGGTGAAGAAGCGACCTTTAAGATGGGGCTTGGCTTGAGAGTAGTCGACGCGCTTTTGCACTTATTTTTCGTTCGAAGCTATTTCTGTTGAATAATCTCTGTTGATTTATCTGAATACCTCCAAGTTCCACCAAAAAAATTGCTTCTTCGCCGTATTTAATCCAAGACGCGTGACACTAAGTTTTCGAGGAAATAAAAATACTTACTGGGCGATAAGCCGTCGACTTTAACCTTCGAAACATCGACATGCGGCTGGACATTAACCTTCAACGGACACTGGGGTACTTTAAGGCCACCGTAATTAAGATTAACAGTGTACGTGCCAGGATCAGGCGCGACGTAATCGACAGTGTAGGTGCCGTCTTCGTTGTCGGTCAGCGATATGGGCAGGTCGTGACCATCGGGTGTTTTAATGTCGGCCGTCAACTCCCCGGGACCAGCCTCGCGGCAATTGACGTTGAAGTGCGTCGGCGTATTTGTCTTTACATTCTTATCGAGTCCAGGACCGAAAGCTTGCACTAAGGCTGGGTTAAGAGGTGCTTCGACTTTTACTCTGTACGGCGATTTCTTCGTGGCCACGCCTCCGTAGTTGACCTGTGCAGAAAAAAAAACGTTTATTTTACATTTATTTGCAAGACCGTTAAAAGTAATGAATGTACTGTCACGTACTTGAACGATGTGTTGAGAACCAGACGTCGGCTTGTAACTAGCGTGAATAGTTCCATCGCGTTTATCGTCTAATTTAATTGGCACATCCCTGCCAAAGGCGTCCTGGATATTCACTTCTAGCGGAGCTTGTCCTGCTTTTCTTACGTCGACTGTGAAATTTGTTGGTTTGTCGCTGACTACTCCTTCTGGTTGTATGCCAGGACCATGAACCTCCACCTAAACATTTCAAATAACAATAAACAATCCAGCCAAGCATGACATTTCCTCGTTATTCAATGAAACGACAAAAAAACCTTGTCAGGATCGAAATCTCCCTTGGGCACGATGTTCGCGATGTAAGGTGACTTTGGAATATCCTCGTTGTCGCACAAGACGTGGACGGCGTAGGGTCCGGGTGCGGTCGGCAAGTAGGAAACGTCGGCAGTGCCGTCGCCGTGATCGACGCAGTCGATCTTAGCTTTGGAGGGGCCTTCGATCGAGAATCCAAGAGCGCCGGTCTCTCCGTTCGTATCGACGGTGAATCGGGCAGGTTGGCCGACGACGCCGCCGTGAAGTCCGGGACCGAAGACGCGGATCGCGGATTCTTTGTACGGGCCGACGTTCACCTCGAAGGGCGACTTGGGAATTTCTTTGCCGCCGTAGGTCACCATTATCACGTGTCGGCCGTCTTTCACCGGGAAGTAATGGCACTCGTACGTCGTGTCGTCGATTTTCGTAAGCCTGAAAGCGATGTAACGAGTTAGATATTTGTTGCACCGAACGGTATTTTTTTTTTTTTTTTTTTTCATTAATCCTACGAAAATTTATACTGTTTTAAAAAAAGCAGGGCATCCATTGCTTACGGCATAAACATTTAAAATTTATTCTACCACATAAAACAAAGCATTATCTGCGACATTCTTGCTATTAAACTTGAAGCATAAAAAGAACTCGTCGATATAAATCTGAAAAGTAATGGGAAGCCGTACTTCACGGGCAGATTGGCGCCACCAGGCGCGATGATCCTGACGTCGGCCTTCCCCTCTCCTGCTCCGGCGGTGACGATCTTAAAGTCGGCATCGTCCTTGACGCGGACGCCGTTCGAGAGGAGTCCTCTTCCGTAGGCTCGGCACTTCTTGGCGTCCGAGACCGGGGCGACGCGCACGCCGATCGGATTGTTCGGGATCAGCTTGCCCGCGAAGAAGATGTTCACCGAGTGCAGGCCGATTATCGGCGAGACGTACTCGCAGCGCCAGACGTCCGGCGAGGTCTGGCGCAGCTTCACTGGCACTGTCGTCTTGTTGCCCTAAGGGAGATTTTGTTTTGTTTAGTATAAAATTTAGAAATGGTTTACTCAAACTATTTTTAGTTTTGATAGATTGAAAAATTGTTTTGTTAATAGGTAGATTTACGAGCTCGATTAATATTCATGTAGGCTCTTTCTTTAAATATATAAGCCTTTGAATAAAAATTATCATCGATAAATCAGCTCTGCCGGAGAAAAAAATATATAAATTTCGCCGAAGATAAACAGAAAATGATAATTTATTACTGAAGGCGTATAAATCTATAAATACATCACAATTCATATGCAAGTCAGGAGCCAGTATAAAGCTGAACCTTTGAAACGAGGTCTAAAAATGTTTCCACGAATATTTAGGTCGCACTAAATATATATGTTATTAAGATCTCGGCTCTAAAATAATATTTTTTCACATTGGAGCCCGGCCTATTTATACCACCACTATCGCACCATAGCCAATTAACGGGAATAAAAGAGCAACGAAAACTGTATTTCCAGCTCGCGAAAAAATTCACGCCCCCGCGCTATCAATCAGCCTGTTTATTTTTACTTTTCCCTTCGGACTTTGAGGAGGACTTTGCGTTGAAGCGCATCTCGAAAGAGCTTCCGCTGAGTGCCCGGCATTGGCTGTGTACCGAACAAACAGAAAAGAAAGAAAGCGAGAGAGAGAGAGAGAGAGAGAGAGGAGAGGAATCTCGGCAGCGGGCAGACGTGCCAAGAAGCGGCGCGCATACCTGCGGGTCGAGAATTATGACTTCGGGCACACCCCTTCCCGCGTCCTTGGTGAATATGTCGAAGAAGGTGGGCCTGTTAACGACCACGCCGTCGGGCTGCAGGCCGGGCCCGCTCGCCGTGACCTTGCTCGGGTCCCCGGCGTGGCCCTCGACCATCACCGGGAACGGGCTCTTCGGTATCTCCCTGCCGGCGAACTGGACGCGCACCTTGTGCTGGCCCTCGTTGATCGGCGTGTACGAGACAGAATAGGTGAGGTTGCGGTCCTTGTTGAAGCGGATGTCGACCTGGAAAAGCCCCGCGAGCCAAGGCGGCATGATGAATTTCGGTGCTTCGACTGGGACGGGGACAAAACATGTTCGTTCGCTGTTTTGGGTTATGCAGTGGGTTAATTTTTTAAAAAATTTTGGTTATCAGTAAGTGTCAAACTCGGTTTTTTCAAAATATATATATAGAGGGTAAGGCGTTATCCAGTTTTACCTGGATAATTCGTTACGCATACTTTACCTTGGGTGGACGTCTTTTTTTTTTACCTAGATCGGAAACTTACAAAAGACATTTTTTTCCAAATAAATGTTCAATGAGATTAAATTTGAGTAAGATTCAGTTTCTGAAGTTGATTAAAACTTTATTTTTCAAAATATTAGAAAACTATAGGGTACTTTGTCGTTCTGAATTAGAAGTGAACAGAAATTAGTACACGGGATACAATGATAAGATTTTTTTTTACTGAACACTCACAATGCAACATTTGCTAAAAACCGTTGAATAATCTAACAATCAAATTTGTTGTTTCTTCATTTATTTGAAATAAAATAAAAACCGAATTATGGTCAAGTTTATATTTTACTAATGACATGATAAAATTTCTCTCCCGTGTATTTAAAATTGATCATTCAGGAATTATTTAATTAAAAAGAAAAACTGTACGTTTTCATGAATAATATTTCGTTGAATCTTCCACTGAAATTTTAAAACTTTTACTGCCTAATTTAGAACGACTAATAGTTCCGCATAAAAAAATTGTTCACTAATATCACTTGAAGGAAAACAATAAAACGGGAGTAAAACGGGAGAGATCGATTAGAATAAATAACTATTATCATAAGGATTTAGGAGAACTATTAGGATGGTGGAGGCAGAAAGCGAAAAAGTAAAAAGTTCTTACCGGCAATTTAACACCCTTGGGATCGTCGACGGTGACATCGACGTTTCCCTTGCCAGCGGAAAACGTCTCGACGGTGAAGTGGGTCGGGGCTCCGATAATCGGGCCCGTCGGTTCGATACCAGGACCGTAAGCTCGCACCCTGCAAAACCCTCCATCATTCTACATATTCCCGCTTAAACCTCAACCACCAATAGTGAACTAATGAGTTGCGGATAATCAAGTCAGTAAATCGAAAAAAAAAAACTGAATCAATATGCGCCAAGCACCAAAGTCAAAAAAACTAAAAAGTTACATCGGTATTGAAAGTTGCGTTAATGCGAGATTAAAGCTGCACATTTAAATAAATTTCGCATTAATCGCTCAGGTGCGCAAGGTATCGTTGCGCATTTCCGGTCAATTATGTCAGGCTAGATACAATCGGATGTGTTTTAAATGAAGCTGCTTTCGATACTACAAATAATATATAAGATATGTTAATTTGACCGGCGTCTTATTCGAGGCGCCTACGGAATGCCTGCCTCGAATATGGAACAACGGCCAGCGCATGGCAAACATATTAATGTGCGCCAAATCAAAAAGAAATAAAAAAAACAATTGTGTGAGAAAGGCAAAAACCCAATTGGGCAAACACTAGAGTTATGTATTATATATATAATGTGTGTATACGTAAGCGATACGCGTTGGATGACTTACCGCGGTGGCGGCACGCTGCGTTCGTGGCATGAAATAAATTTATGAATTATTCAACTTTATCCAGCACCTACGCCTTACATACTCTACTTAATTTAGAACTAATTTCAATTTTTATAGATACAGAAATAGAGATTTTATATGAATATTCAGGAGACATAATTGTCTAAAGCTACATAGGTATGAAGAATCTTTCGTGCATATTAGAGATATTGTAGAGAGTGGCTTTGACGTTGATGAATTTGCATTTTGTTACCTGTTGGGATTTGTTCGTGGACGGATTGGTGCTCCTGGCTTGAGCTTTGCGTTCGGGTATTGTGAAAGGTACGTCATCATGGACATTTCGTCGATGTTTGGATTCACCATCTCCTCTGGTTTGATAAGCTGAGCAACAAATATAAATAAAACTTGTATAAAATGCTAAATTTATGTACTCGTCGAAGGCTTATATTTTTAAAAGCTTGCACGATTAAAAAAAAAAAATCTATAAATACTTTCTGACGCTTATCGAGTGAAATATTTTCTCAGTCTGCAAAATTTGTCGAAAGCAAAATTTTTCAAAGATTACTCACTCATTCGAAATTAAATGAATCAGCAAGCCGAGTGATTTGTCACGCAAACTACAAACGCTTCTTGGCAAAATAATAGATTCTCGGTAATTCTCTAATAAGATCATGATTAATAACACAATCCACAGAGTTATACATTTAATCCTTGACTAACCGCACCTCCAACCAGTTTACGACAACAATCGCCGTACTTTTAAATAGTCGTAAACTGCAAATGACTTCATCGAACACTATTAACCGAGCAACTCTCGTTTATACAAAAAACAACAACTTGCAGCCTCGCGATTAATCCATTCGTCCAACGAAAAAGCCGGCATTCCTATACCTGCGGTATGTTGAGCCAGTCATCGGCGAGACCCATAGCCTCGCTGGCGTTCTGCGCGGCATCGTTGGGATTCCAGGACTGCCAGTCGGGACAGAGGCCCGGCGCGACGGCGTCGACGAGGGCGCCCACCGCCCGGCCGTCGTTCCAGTCCGAGGTGAAGTTCCCGATCGGCAGCTCCGGTATCTTCGACTGGATCCAGTGGAGGAGGCGCTGCTTCGGGGTCGCGCCCTTGTCCGGACCCTCGCCGTCCTCGCCCTCCCACATCGGCATCGAGATCGAGTAGTGCAGGATCAGGGTCCATATTAGGCCGAGGATCAGCTTTAGCTTGCAGTCGACGATGTCCGATGAATCTGGAAGGATGATTCAGTTTTTTTTTCGTTTTAGTATACTTTTAGTTGTTCAAAGTTATTAAAGGACGGTAGAGGTATTTTTACGGGTAGGTTGTATTCTTAATTGATACTTTCGTAAGATCGCAAGGGAATGTCAAATATCCAGGTCGGAAGAATTGCATTTGGGAGTAAAAGAGGGCGTTACAGGCAGTAACTCCTTTTATTTTTGGAAGCTATCCCGAAAAGCTTCAGTAAAGTTTTCTTTAGTCAATTAAATCTTTACAGAGATAGTTTGAAATCAAAAGTTTTCTATTTATACATACTATTTCGCTGCTTTCTGTAATAATCACAGGCGACGTATACAATAGTGTTATTAGAAATTCCTGTAAATCAGTTTTTAACTCTGCTTGATCGTAACAGCAAAACTTTACACCAAACATTTTGGCCTTTACTGTGGTGCTTAACTAATTCGACATCAGCTGTAACAGCTTTCCTTTTAGCATAGTTTGCTCAACATTTTATAAGGCTACTGACTAAATGATTGACGGTCAATAAAAAATACATTTGACGCTCGACGTTTCAATGCTCTCATTACTTTTTCGTTGACTTTCCATCCCTATTCCAACAAAGTTAGAGACCCGTAAATAATATCTATTTTCTACGATCGTTTCTAAAGAAGCCCGACGTGTTTTTTTGAAAAACCATCGGGCTGATAAGTAGCTCTAGAAAACTTTCTCGAAAAACGTTCGCAAAGAGTCGTTTAAACTTTCGAGTTCTCGCAGAAACTTCTCCCCGAATATTTATCAATCGGACGCAGAAGTTTTGTTACGAGCAAACAAGTTTGGGACTATACTTCGGGTGCGACCCATATTTCCAATTTTATTCAAATCCGCGGGCGTCTGTGTTTACGATCGCTCGAAAAAGAAAAGGAGAGAGAGAGAGAGAGACGTATCCGCTTTCGACGTATTTACGAAAGCCCGCCTCGCAGTGCGGGCGCGAAAAGTAGAAAAGTACACAGATGAGAAACGCGGCGGGAGAGTCTTTCCTCTCGCCAATTTTAGAACCGCCTCTATCCCCAATCATTGTGCAACTTCTTTCCTCTTGTTTATTTTCAAATTATACTTCTCGAGCGGCCGTCTTTCTTAATAGAAAAAAAAAGCAGAAAATCGCCGAAGAAAAGGAACCGCTCGAAGGAGCGACGATGCGTCAAGAGCCTATTTTCGATTCGTAAGCGGGATTATATCGCGAGGGAGGAATTCGCTGCGGGAGCAAAAGAAAAAAGCGCTACGCGAGCGCGGCGAGAGAGCGCTGGTTCAAAAAGCTATACTGCCCGTTGGAGAGCATTCAAATCGTGATTCATTCGCCGCCTGCTGCACTCGCGAGATCGGCCTGGGAAAATGCCTATTTTCTAGCTGCTTCGACACGCATCATGCATTATTTCATAGGCAATTATGCGCGAGTTCGATAATTTTACGCTCTATTAATAGGAGGCGAAAGGCCGTGAATAAAGACGAATGGGCTAATTTGTAGGGACAAAAACCGATCTTAATCTAGATTCTATTTCGACTAAGTATTTTAGGAAGCCAAAGTTGCGCGGTCAACATATGGAGAAACAGGGGGGAAACGATGATTCAATGAATCGAATCCCACGAAAATTGGAAATAAGTAGAAAATCGACCTCAAGTTTATTTTAAGAAATTACAGAGCGCGCAGTGATGTCATTTATGCAAGCAACGTCCTCTCTTTTCAGCGCGGGTTATCAAAAAACGTGATCCGACGCGCGATGTTTCACTCCTCTCGTGTTTTAGAAAGGTTTTTTTTTCGGATTTCGAGTTGTAACGGATTCGCGTCAAGTGCGGTAAATTAAGCTCTTCGTTTTCGAGTTAATTACTGAAGAATGTCGAGGATGAAAATGAGCTCTAGAAAAATAATACAGGCTAGTATACGTCGCGAGGAAAAATATCTCAATGACATAATCATCTTTGAGACCTTTTGTTTTGTAACTGTTTTGAAAAAATTGTTGCTTTGGAAGCAAAATAATAAACGATTTTATAAAACAGAATTCTTGGAACATAAATCTTTTTATATATTTTGAATAAAATCGATTTCGCGCCTTTATCAAGTTTATAAAATTGAAATTAAATTTCCACGCCTTCCGTTAACGAGCACCAATCAATGCAGGTATTTTATTTATATAAATACCAAATAATTTGGGGAAAATCTTGCAGTAGATTACATTTAATCAGCGAAACAAGCCTTCATTAATTTAAAAAAAAAAAAACTGAATTAAAAACATCTCCAATTCTTTACCCAATAATCACGCCAATCAGCTCTATTTTCCTTTCTTTCTAATATTTATAAACACGGAATTGTTTTGAGTGCTAACCGACCGAGTGTATTTACATATCAAGCCCGCAAATCATATGTTGTCCGAAAAATCTTGCTCGCTTTCGAACCGTCCAGAGGATTTATATACGCGTAACCCACAGTCATCCGTTTCCGCAACAATAATAAAGGTGTACAGTGTCAAAAGGGCGAATCCCTCTCTCGCGTATACAAAAGGTTCGCATTACACGATCTTCCCACGCGAGCTGCACGCCGTACAATGGGACTTGGGTAACGCTTTAATATTATTACCTCAGGCTGATGCTCGCGGCTGCCTCATTCATGGATTCGCTTAAGGAAGTGCCTACGATCCTTAGTCAATGGAGATTAAGTTTATTTAATCATTTCCTACAAGATTACACAGAAGCTTGGCTGATGAATATTAAAGATTAGAAACGCGTAATCGTAAAGAGCGACAAGATAATTTTATCCTATATTAGTCGTAAATTTCGTTTTATGGAAATTAATTTTGTAATCTGTACATAATTTGTGTTTAAAATATTACGATATTAATTAAAATTTATTTATGAAGAAATTTATTAGGCTAAATTGGCTGATCAATTCAAAATAGCATTCCAAGTGCAATTTCAATCGACAAGTGACTCCTTTGAAGAAGCAATTTCAAATAGCTAAAAAGGCACTTTGCAACAATAAGGAGTGAAAAGCCACTTTCATTGTAAAGAATCTCGGCAGCTATAAAAGAAATCAAACTTCCGCGAATCTTTAGATTCTTGACTACTTCGTTAAAGAACTGAATACCTCTCAAAGTAATTGTACTGATGCATTGACCCGATATCGATTTAAAAACCTATTGTAGATACTATAAAAGAAATCTTTCTTCGATAGCAGCTCATTATTCAATATTGATAACACATCCACTGCAAAAAGAAACTACTTCATTGTTGAAAAATTGCAAATACGATGATTTCAAAACCTGTAAAAAAGGTTTATTAAAAAAACGAAGCACCAGCTTTTTTACCCAATGCGGCGCCGTTTTAAATGGCGAACGAAAGCGAAGATAAACGACAGCCGGTAAGTCGTTCGCATTATCGTTTTCCATGTAAGGCGAACGAAATTACTCGAATCTTGCGCGTCGCGCTGCTCGCAGCTGTTCAAGCAGAATTTTCGGCTTTCTCCGCAAGTAAGCTGCACACACATATATACGCGCGAACGTACATTGTATTTCCGTCATTCGCAAGAGTCGAGTCGGTGTGAGAGAGGCGATTGAATCATTTGCCAAGTATAGGCCTTGGCACTA
This sequence comes from Ormyrus pomaceus, assembly GCA_900474385.1. NCBI lineage: Eukaryota > Metazoa > Arthropoda > Insecta > Hymenoptera > Ormyridae > Ormyrus > Ormyrus pomaceus. The sequence goes on from UCOM01000179.1 coordinate 100,000, forward strand.
ATACATCAGGAGTCCTGTAAACAAGTAAAACACGCCGAGCGCAAATTAAATTTAATTCCTTTTCGGCTGAAAAGCGCCACGACGACCGAACGTTTTAAGGCAGTGCAGTCAAATTTAGGAAAGTACAGTTTTGCAAATTCTTAATGCAGACGAACTGTTTGCAATACTCGTTTTAAAGATAACGTTCTCGAATTAAGTATTTGTTATCAGGTTTTAGTTAAATTTTATAGCTTATTTCTTTCCGCCTGTTTTATGCATCTTCTGGAGGAAAGTCAAAGTAATTTAAATAGGTAAATTCATACTCCGTTCTACCCTGTCAAAAGTATCCAAGTATACTTAAAAAGTTGATGCACTGCAAATAAATAACCTAAAGAGCACTCAAAGAAATAAAATTCCTTCGCATTAAAATTTTCTTCAAATTATTTTAAAGCCTCATTAAAAGTTATTCTTGCCTTAATAACCCATTCCCGTCGCTAAAAATTCCACAACAACAACATAATTCCTATTTCAGTTGACAACAAAACAGCTCGCGATCCGCGTTACACCTCGTTATCCCAAGCGTTCCCTCGGAAAAAAATCAGACGTGTCCGAGTGATATCACCGTCCCGAGAACTTGGCGAGTCCGCAGCCAAAAATAAATATATAAGCGGCCGTATCGGTTATGCAAAAGCGAGCCCATAACGCCACGGCAATTCCATATAAAGCAGAATCGACGTAAGAGAGGCAGAGAGAGGAAAGAGAGGCTCGCGCGACCTCGATGACGGCATTGAGAGAGCCGACGACGAGAGAGCCGGCCTCACATGCGATCTTGCCGGCGAACCGCCGCGCCGCGCCAAGTGTATTCAGCGCGAGTTTAGACGCTGACGTCAGCGATCATCAAACGATTACTTCAGCGGCGAGAGAGAGACCGGCGAATTTTTTTCGGCCCGGTTTCTCGCGAGCGGGGACCTTCGGAGGATCGCGGCTACCGAAAGGCGATTTTTGCTCGAGGGGAGATAAGCTGCCCGCCTGGATCGACGAGGAGAGTTTCTTCCTTGTCTCGCGAAATATTTGGGAGTGTGTCATATCCTGGAAGCTGTTAAAATTAATTGCTACTTTGCATTGTTTCCTCCAAGGCTACATCGTTTTAAACTTATTTATTCCCGTCTACCGTTTTCAAAATTTTATTACAGTAATAAGAGACAATTGCTTATAAAGGAGCACTGTAAGAAAATGAAGCGTCTCTGGTTAAACCCATGTTTTTTTAAGACTCTTTTTCTTCCGGCGTAATTGCATCAATCGCTGCTAGTTAAAATCTGCTCCTAAATTACATACAGTGCAAACTGTTATTTAAACATCACTCGGCCGCATCGGCAACGAGGAAAAACTCGCGTCTATCTCGGCGTCTCCGCTCGTCGGGCGTGTCAATGCACCTGCGTGCCGGCCGCGGCTTTGACATTGCCAAAAACCGGGCGTGAACCGGTGCGGGCGTGCAGCACGGCACGCAGCCCCCTAGAGGCGTTTAAAAATACGCGCGGGACACGGCCGCACACGGCGCGCGCACTCTCTCGCATCCTCGTCAACAAGTGGGCATTCGCACGTGCCGCGCCGCCGCCGCCGCCGCCGCCGCCGCCCGGCATCGACAGCTGACGTGCACCCGGAGGGAGCCGCTTCCCGCCACCTGGGGAAGAACGGGCGCCGTTGCCTGGGGCCGCGAGCGATCGATCCGCCGAGGGAGAGAGAGGGAGAGAGGGAGAGAGCTTGCCGCGTGTGGCGGCGCAAAGGACCGCGACGCGGAATTTTGATGGGGAAAATGAAAATTAATGGCCTCGCCGGGAATTTCGGACGGAGGCGCGACGCGGCTGCGAGGGCTTTTTTCCTAATTTCAGGATTATAGTGAGCTTGTAGGATTTGTTTGCTCATCGAGCTGCCTGGGAAGCCTACTTGTGTGCTTTCCTGATAGTATCGTTGATAAAAGATTAGGAGAGATTAGCCTGAGAAAACGATTCTGTGCGCAGAACGACGCTTTGTTGAAAACGCGGCGAGCTTGAATAACGGAGAAAGGCCAAAATTGAATGGCCCTCGTTTGAACGAGCCCCGAAATTGCAAAGGTCCCTCTTTGCCCCGCAGGCGGCTGTTTACGCTTGCCAATCAATCGCGGCTCGCGATTAACCAACGGCGACAAATAGAATTTAATCGGGCGCTTGGCGCTGAAAGAAGCAATTTGCCTTTTTAATTGGATTCGCCGCTCTGAATGAAAAGCCGAAGAGGGTCGCGCGTTGCGCGTATTCGCGACCCGTTGTTTACATGCCCGCGCGACCTCCGGCGAATTTCCGAAATCGAAGGCACACACGTGTCCGCGGCCCGCGGCCCCGGGGAGGACGACGGGGGAGGAGGACGTACCGATGTTGATGATGCGGATGCCCTGATGCTCCAGGAATTTCAAGGCGATCTCGACGTTCTCGCACTTCTGCGAGCGGAAGGTCGGCTTCTTGTTGTGCTTGGGCAGCTTCTTCTGGGCCAGGACCTCGATGAGGTTGACGAGCTTGAGGCCGTCGGACAGGTCGCTCTCGAGATCGTCGATGTGACTGTTGGCGCACTTTAGGTGCTCGTTCGCCCAGCGGGTGAACGTGTTCTGCTGGATCCGCTTCCACTCGGCGTCCTCGGCCAGGTCGCGCTCGACCATGTCTGCCTCCTCCTGCTCGGCCTGCGAGCTCTCGCACTTGACTGACTTATCATTCTCATTCATTTTATCGGCAGGTAGCTCTGCGCACCCACACACGGGCAACCTTTCAGCCCCCTTCTCTTCCTAGTCTAGGACTCGTACGAGCCTATGGTGGGGAAGTAAGCGCGCGCAGCTCTCTTCCCGAGTGAGAGTGAACGCTCTGACGCTCCCGTACTGGTGGTTGCTTCGCTCCAGGCGCCGCCGGGCTGCTTGCCGCCAATCTCTGAAAGGGAATCAGAAGCGATTATAAGACTGATTCGCTGTTAAGGAAGCGCTACGGATTTTTAGAGCGTTTTTTTTTTTTTTTCAATAATCAGGCAAATTTTAGGTCGCCGAACCAAAGTACTCGCTCAATTGAATTTTCCTTGTTGCATGTAATCCTTCACTATTATACGCTTGACGCATACCGTGTGACTGTAATGTTTTTCCTTTTAATATGATGTCATACTCTCGCTGACCTTTAAGCTTCTTTATATAATATTTTTTGCTTATTACGTTTTGTAGATACTGAATCGATCGTTTGTAACACAAAGTTTTTCACATAATAATGCGTTTATTTATCGAACGTTTCTAAATGCAAGACACGATAATTAAAGAATATATAGATCGTATATTCCTCCTTATTATTACATCTTTGAGTTGAAATTCCCGCGGACATCAGAAATGACGTCATGTAACGTCACGAAGATTCAGTCTACCCCTCGCATATCTGTAAGCACACAGATTTGAGCAAATCCTTCAGTAGCCAAAGAGGAATGAATAGATAAGCTCAGCAAGATTAATCTGTAGTCATCGGCAAACAAGGATTTCGCTTCCACCTATAACGTATAATGTGAATTAATTACCAGTGATTTTATGGGTTTGGTATAAAATTTATGAATTATAAATTTGTCTTTAGCTTCTCCGCGATGATTTTAAATTTCAAAAAGAAAAATTCTACGACCGACTCGGGACAGTGTTATAAAAAAGCTGCACGTTTCAGTTGCATCTTTTTTCTCTTAGATCACCCCGATGCCGTGTAATCGGATATTAATGTTTCCTTTATTTTCGCTCATGACGCCTCTGTTTCACCGTAAACATTCGAGATTTTTCACGCGACTCGAAAAAAAAAAAGAAAAAGAAACACTAAATATCCGAAATTCCAAAGCTCGTTTAACCGTGAAGGCTAAGTTATTGGAAGTTTTGCTGTTTACCCAGAAACGATGTATTTTTATCACCGCGCGGATGTTAAGGTCAGCAACGGACACCGGCGTTAAATCTATTCTATATTCTAGTACGAGGGAATGTTTTGAAATTGCTCAACTATTTAATTAGCGAGAAGCTTATGCAGTAAAGAAATAAATAGGAGAGCGTGAATTTCGGGTGAAAACATTTGTCATCGATCGCCGAAATACTCTACAAGTGTCTGTACTTTTTCCTGTCTGTCGCGGCGCGATGAGTCGATGGCTAAAAAGGAAACGACTTTATCCTCGCGATGCATCACCGGCTTCAAAATTCGAAACCGCAGAGAGCCTCTTTCGAGCTGGACGGTAGAACCCGATAGAGAATCTCAGCTGTAAATCTTCGACTGGCGAAGATGCGAGAAAGAAAAAAAGAGAATATTATTCAGCATTGGCTCGGTGCCATTAAGCGCAATTAATTTTCGCGCTGAAAATAACGCGCGGATCTGACGAAAAAGACTGGGCGAAGAAATGCATTATACGTTATAAGAATCATTGAGCAACTTTTCGCGCTTCCCGAGTCATGGGGTATAAATATATACAGCAGGCGCCTGTCTCACTATCGCCTATATAACCCGGTCTGAATCGCGAGCGGAATTTTCAGATTCTCGAAAGGCCGAGATATTATACCGTCGGCGTCTCAAACCTGTTGTGTGGCTGAATAATAGGTTCGCGTGAAAATAGAAATTTTTGATAAAACGTAATAGTTCTTGGCACAAAGCTGCGAAACAAATGGCTCTGCTTTACTTCACAATAACGTCAACTCTCTCGCGACCTGAAAAGCGCGGAAAGCTTTATTGCGCGGCGTGAAAAAAGTGAAATAAAAGAATCGGTTAATAAGCCGTATAACTCTACCCTTATCTGCAGATATTTCAATTTCTTTCGACACTTACTGTTTTATTGAGCGTTTCACTGACTTACTTTGAAAAGATTCACGTTGTATATTGCGCACGTTGTATAGTCGCATAAAGGACACTGATTGCGAAATCTCTTGGTTAGCGGGCTGACAGCAAAAAGCACGAATTTGTTAAGCCTAGCATCCGCGACGCAGCGAAGAAGCTCTCAGTTGTATACCTCTCGAGAAGCACTCGTCCGGCCAGTGAAGAATCTCGCACGTAGAGGTTGTACGGTGCACTCGGAAAAAGCCGGCTTTCTCACAGAAATCCTCTCTCGGCGTAAGAGATCGGCCAAGTGCACTGGGCGAGGAGACGCACAGAAGAGGAGAAAGCAAACACTGCCGTGAAGGGTAGCGGCGGGAGCGCGTCAAAAGCGAGCAAACTAAAAATCGGCTGGCCGCGTCTCGTCGTTGCTCGTCGTCGTTGTCGCCGATGCGAAGGCGAATGCGACTCTGACTGAAGTTCTCCAAGAATAGTTCGCGGTTCGCCCCCGAGGAAGAGCGACCGCCAGAGAGAAAGAGAGAGAGAGAGAGAGAGAGAGAGGACCGGTCTATATATATACGCGCGCGCACACACACACACACACACACAAGCACGCATTAGGAGCCACCGGGGGTTTCGTGTACGCGACGCCACTCCAAAACGCCGAAACGGAAAAAAGAGAGGCCGAGGAGAGGAGGAGAGGACGGCACTGAGTCCTTTGGCCATGGGAGCAGCCTTTGTGGGAGTGGTTGCAGTACCGGACCGACCGAATTCTTTTTCGAATGCACTTCTCGCTCGCCGATTCGATATCATGCAAATTCACGCACTTTTTTTATTTTCTTCCCATTTTTAACGCTACGAATTATTTTCGGATTTAATCTTTGGTTCGTTTGAGAGTGTCAGGTGCGTCTTCCATTACTCTATCATGGGAACTAAAGGGTTCATTTTTCGAACAAAAAACGTACGTTAACTTTAAAATCAACGACCTGCACTTGTTCCGCTGAAATAACTTAACTTCTTAAAGCTTCTTAAACTTACTACTACTTACTATGTATGAAATATATATTTTTTAAACAAGAAAACATTTTAAACGAGCCATTTCTTATCAACCGAAGTTATGCGTTTCCAACAGTTTAACATTTTCAAAGTAAAACAAACTTCAAGCTATTTGTTGGTTTAAACGGTACATACAAACTGTAATTTTCCGTAAATGATAGGTATACAGATATAGAAAATAGGTATTTGGAAGCTGGTCGTTACTGCTTACTTTGAGGACAAGCAACATAAATTAGAAAATAAAAATACTTTACGTGAGGAATTTCGAGTAAAAACCTGTAAAACGGATGAAACATGGTTAGACAGACACGTGGACAGTATATATTTATATACATTAAGTAGAACGAGTCTGGTTTTGCAAGCCTTGTCTCTATAGATATACACCTACACTATTCGATCAAATTTGTGTTTTCATGTATAACAAAATACGCGAAATGGGGAAAATTTTTAAAATTGATTTTTCATAAAATTCAAACTGATGTTTGTTTAGTATTATAAGCGTCCATTAATTTATTTAAAAAAAAAAAATTGTATAAAAAATATTTTTCATTTATTAATATATTTGACAAATATTTTTGACAAACATAGCATCAGTTACTTTAAATTAGAGCACTGGTTCTTAATCGCAAAATTTCGTATCGCTATCAAGCCGTTCGATGCAATCATTGTACTTATCAAACTTCAAATAATCGCCAGCCAAAAATAAAAATTCGGAAAAGTAATCGCTTTAATGGCGACAAAACAAAGCACTTTCATAACTCGAGGGCGCGGGGAAGTTGTGTAAAAAGGGAGCCGGCGCGGGCGGAGCTGAAAAAATAGGCTTAGCGGTCGACTTTCCTCCGCTTAATTTTTCGTCAGTCGGAGGAATTTCGCTGAGTGGGCCATTTTCTCTTTCTCCGGGTGCCTATTATTGTTCGGGCGCATTCGTTCGCTCGCTCGCACCTACGCTCCTCTTCCCTTTCGCGCTCGCGCCAAAAAGCGAGGCCGCTCGCTTTTTAAAGAAATTCTCCACGTAATCCCCCGCGACCTGCTGGCCCACTAAGAGAGCCCTTCTCCCTCCCATACGCGTGCGAAAGTGAGCTGAAAATCAAGCACCGTATATGGCCGCGCGCGGTCTGATCGAGCGTAGCTCCGTCCTGCTCCGGCGCGTGTACCCGAGTTTTAATACACTTGGCCTCACCTCTGCGGCTTGCTTGTGTTATACGTCCAAGCGCCTACCGGGGAAGACCATAAGCGGCTAAAGAGCTGACCGTACACTTCGGCCTCCTGTTTACCCATTTCTGATCCAATGCTCGCCGCCGATCTCCCGGTGAGTGAGTTTTTTTTTGCGTGATAAAGCCAATGTCGAGAGCTAGAAAAGATCTGCCGGACGCTGCGTCGAGCTCATTTTCCAGAGGATCTACAGGGAGAAAAACATGCTTTTCGTGGCAACTTTATCAGTCAGGAAACTGCAGATTCTTGCAACGCACTGGATTTTTCGAAAAATAAAGAAACTTTATTTTCAACATGTATTGATACACTTAAATAGATATTTATCTGGTTACAAAATCTTGCAGTCGCATGAGCAATACTTTGCCATTTATAAATTGCAATTTTTATAAGAAAACATTTATTTTAAAAAAACTAAACTTGCTTTAAGCATCTAATAACAATGATTCACGCACGTCATTAATCTGAAGTCCTAAAGGTCTGTCTGTTAAAAATGAGTGATTCTGATTATAATGTCACTGGTAATTATTGCATCTTTTAATGAATGATTGATGAACGGGAATGATGTGCCAGTCTTTTGTCGAGCATATTAGAAAACGGTTTAAAGCTATTGGGCCATTTGAAATTTCACGTCTTTGTGCTCTTCATCATTTTCCGATCTGTAAAAGATCGATGGAACAATTAAAACAAAACGTATAAAAAAATATCTTATATGTTTTTATCCGGCAAAGTGTTTATAATCACTTTTTTACAGAAGCAACTGCTTTCTTTGCTGCCTCGTCAAGATCGCTAGCGGTTAAAATTGGAAGACCGGATTCAGCCAAAAGTTTTTTAGCTTCCTCTACATTTGTGCCTGAAAATACAAACATTTTTTCAGATTGATTCTTTTTAAGTTTTAAATATTTTCACTTTAATGTTACTCACCTTCTAATCTAACAACTAGTGGTATCTTAAGGCCTAAATTACGAGAAGCGCTAATGATTCCTTTGGCAATTGTTGCGCAGTTTACAATGCCACCGAAAACATTGACAAGAATCGATTTCACTTTTGGATCTGTAATTTTAATCATTATAATTATTGATTAAAAAAAAATAATAAAGAAGAAACCACTTTAACTAACCTTCTGTAAGAATTCTAAATGCTTGAAAAACTTGATCCTCTTTCACACTGCCACCAACATCCAAGAAATTTGCTGGTGTTCCACCATTAAGTTTAATTATATCCATTGTGGCCATGGCAAGCCCAGCTCCGTTTACTATTAATTAAATAAATAAAATCAAAATAAAACAGAAATGATTAGAAATGGATAACTTAAAAAAGTTATAGCTTAAAGAACATTTATACAATTCTGAGCAAAAAAAATTCCTAATACCTAAGCATCCAATGTTTCCATCCATTCCAATATAGTTCAAATTGAACTTAGAAGCATCTACTTCACGTGGATCTTTTTCACTAGTATCTTCTAAAGCAAAGATATCCTTCTGCCTAAATTCTGCATTGTCATCAAATGATATTTTAGCATCTACAGCAACAACTTCTCCATCTTTAGTTTCAACAAGTGGATTAATTTCTACCTGAAGTGCGTCTATGTCAACAAATAATTTCCACAAATTTTTTAATTCGTAAACTGCTTTACTTTTAATCTTTTCTTCTTTAAAACCTAAAAACTCTGCTACATCTGTAGCAATTTCATCATCAATTCCATAATATATATCTAAAGGTATAGTTTTTATTTTTTCTGGAGTTTTCTCTGCAACAGCTTCAATATCCATACCACCAGCAGGGGAAGCTATTAATACAGGACCATTGTGTGTTCTGTCCATAAGTATACAAACATATGTTTCTCTAGAAATATCTACAGACTCTGCAATCATTATTTTCTGTACCAATATGCCATCCTTTGATGTTTGTTTCGTTATTAATCGATGACCCAACATTTGTTTGACATATTCTGCTACAGCTTTAGGACTAAAGTAAAGTAGATAAATTAAAAACTAATTTATCTATTTAGTACTTTAAATGAAGATTAATTAACAAATTTTATTACTCACTCTTTTGTAATTTGAACTCCACCTTTGAAGCCATTATCAAACCAACCCTTTCCTCTACCTCCAGCCAAAACTTGAGCCTTAACTACATATTCGTCTGTCTCTAGAATTATATAATAATAATAATAACAATTAATAAAATAAGTTATCAATCTTATTTATAATCAATGCTCTACATTACTTATTCTTGTTTTTATTTTTTATAATCATGAATTTTAGTTTATTATATTTATAACTCACTTAATTTTTCCAAAGCTTGAGGAGTTTTTTGTGTATCATCAACTATAGCAAAATTCTGCACAGAGACACCACAATCGCGTAATAATTCTTTGCTTTGATACTCCAATAAATTTAGTTTTCTAACAGGAACAATCCCAAACTGTGACAGATTTTTTAAAGTTTTCAAAGAATTTAAGCTTCTGCATATGAGAAAACTTGACATGATTGTAACCTCAAATAAAGTTTACAAAATTCGTTCAATTCTTTCCTATGAAAGCAAAATTAAAATTAATTAAAAGTTTATTAAATATATATACATCGAAATCGTTAATAAACGTATAAAATAGGTTAATATATATAGTGCAATAGAATGTAGTCAAGCAAGAAATACTAACCAGATCGGTGCACTTTATCGCCGGCAAGAAAAGATACCGGGGTCGTAAGGGCGCTTTTCTCTTGCATATATATTCTTGAATCTTACACGTGTTTGAAGACGCGCACACACCTAAAGTACTATTATCACCATACGTCTCGCTGTCGTACGCCTCGTATGAAAACTTGAAAAATACTTTGTTTCTATGCGCATGCGTCTAAAAGCAGTGCTTACAAACCTAACGAAGTTTAAAAAATATATAGGCTACAAAGTTAGTAGTTACAGACAAACTTGCACAGAATATGAAGAATTAAAGGTCCCGTATGTTGACATACAATTAAATTTCTGATTTCATCTGTTTTTTGCAAAACTAAGAAATCAACAATGGTGCCCAAAGAGAATAGCGATGCAGAGCAAGAAAACATTACGGTGCCGGAACAGAAGACTTACTCTTTGGAAAGTGAGTAATACAATTTCACCGATAACTTTTTTTAACCTCCAAAAAGGATGAATCTTTTTCCATATGTCGTTACTCATCTTAAATTATAATGAAGGGTTTACTTAATTTTTTCATTCCCGCTTAAATTTTAGTACTGAAAATTATCAAAGAGGCTCAACAGCAGCATGGTTTGAGACATGGTGACTACCAGAGGTATAGAGGTTACTGTTCCAGACGCCTGGGACGTCTTCGTAAAGTTCTGAAGGTTCCTCAAGGTGATAGAAGACACTTTAAACGACGCGATGTAGTAGCAGCCATGGTCACTGATGATAAGTTTTTACAAATTCCTTTAACACTCGCTGAGCGTGCTTGGAGTCATGCTATGCAGTTGCGACAGGAATCTAACACTGAACCTCGAAAGAGGTTCCATTTAGTTTCCAGATTGAGAAAAGCTGGAGCTTATGCATTAGAACTCCAGCAGTTGATTGAAGTAAGTTTGTTAATATTAAAAATGAATTTTTAAAATTTAAACTTTTTCTTTACTTGTATTGCTTAAAATACTATTTTTTTAAAAATTTATATTATAATAATTTATATTAAAATTTATTTGAATTTTGCAGAGTGTTGAGTGTGATCCAAGAACCAAATTGGAAGCCCAAGCATATGTTGCATGTATTCAAGGATCTATTAATTTTGAATTGCAATCTTGGGGACCAGCAATGGAAAATTTCAAAAAAGCTCAAGTTGTCTATGAAAATCTTGCAAAAGCTCTGCCAGAGCATGAACAACTTATTTATAAAGCTCGTGTTGAAGAATTAGCACCAAATCTAAGATACTGTGCTTATAACATAGGTGATACAACTGCTTATGATGATCTCATGCAAATGAGAGGTAAATTAAGTGGAGATTTACTAAGTAATTTGGATTCACTGATAACTCAAACACGTGAGAAACAGGCCAGTACTGAAGAAGTTACATGGCGTGGAAAATCTTGTGGTACTGCTCCACCAAAAGCTGCAGCTTTGTTGATTGCAGATTCGAGATTAAACAGTACATTAGATAAAGCTGATAAAAATCAAGCTAAGGTTGAAATTCTTGAAGCTCATTTGATAGATTGCAAAGATGCTATTGCTGCTGTTCGTGAAGTATTCAGAATTGAATTAAAGAAAGATGCTGCAGCTCCTCAACATCTGATTTCATATTTGCAGTACATTAGACTTTCTAGAACTCTAGAAAGAAATTTGCTTTTAGTGAAAATAGCAGAAGAATCTGAAAAAGCAAAATCGCAAGACATCGTCCGTTTATACGAAGCCGCGCTTCATAATCTCGTTGAGATGTCTCAGTTGCAAGATGATGAATCTTATTTACAAGAATGTGATGCTAAGACTAAAGGATACCGAGCATTTCGCTGTTTTTATATGGCTAAGTCTTTAGCTAATCTACATCGATGGCGCGACGCAATGGCTTTATATCAAAGGTCATTACAGCATGTCAAAGATGCAATGGAACATAAAACTCTTCTACCCACTACTTTGAAAAATGATTTAGTTAAATTAGAATCGTCAATTGAAGGTGCACAATGTGCAGCTCATGCGCACAGTGTTTTAGAAGAAGGCCAAGAAGAAGACATAGGTATCAATAAACAAGTAAAGAGTAAAAAAATGCTTTCGGAGAGATTACATGAATATGTAGAAGATACAGCTCTGTTAACTAAACAACCAAATGTTTGTAAATTACCACCTCCAATGGAAAGTATTCCTTGTAAACCACTATTTTTCGATTTGGCGTTCAATATGATCGAATTTCCTGATTTATCTGATAAATTACAAGAACAAGATAAAAAAGGTGGCGAAAAGGGAGGTCTTGCCGGATTGGTTAAAGGACTTTGGGGATGGGGTAACAAGTGAAATTTTGTTGTTTTTATTTTTTACAAATAAATTTGCAACAAGATTGAAATATATAATTTGTTTTTACGCTTTTCCGTAATTGATATTGTTCATAAATTCATAAATTGATATTGTTATTGCTGCAATAAATTTTTCAATTAAAAAAAAACAATCAAATTTACGTTGAGTTTATTTCAAGTCTATAATTAAATTTTAAATGCACTTGTAATTCCAATGACTTGATTACATACCCATTGACATACCACCGAAGACTTATAAAAATCGATAAAATTTATAGTATATTTTATCGATTTTTATATGTGTGCATCTGCATCATTTTATTATAAGCTAATAAGATTTTATCATTTCTTTTCGTCCGTCCTCCTACTGAAATTTAAACACCCAGCATATTATTTTTCTTCATAGTTGGTAACAATTAATACTTGGGTCATAAATTGAAAACCAACGTAGATGGGAATCTCGATGAATACCCGCAAATACGCAATTTCTAAAAAGCATTGGAACATTTTTGTTAATAACAAATAAATTGTAAATAATTAAGTGAAATAATGATAAATTTGATGTTTTAAATCGTCTAAAGTTGAGTGAATAAGACAGAATAAATAATTAAACAAATTGAAATTAATTAACAATCGACCGGATTTCGTTCTAATTAAATTAACAAATAAATTAACTTGTTACGTCCTAAGACGTATTTTTTTATTCTTCTTCTTCTTAAAATAACTAAATTATAATATTTTACCACTGGCTAGTTAAGAAATAAGCAGTAAATGTTTAGGATAATAAAATCAATTCGGTTCGCGAATAATTTAGATTAAATAAATTAATCATATTTATTAGATAAAAGCGATCAATCATTAACAAACAATTGAATAAACAAAATGTGCAATAATAAAATTGATAAATAAATTCAAAATAAAGAGTAGCTTCCCTTTAGATTTTATTTAGAGTTTCAGATGTCCTTAGTTATTTATTTATTTTAATTTATTAATAATGTTCAACTGTTAATGAACTTTTCTTTCCTGGGTTTTCACTTGATTATTCTCTCTTTATGCTAATTAATATCAAACTCACACTAGAGTCGCATCTATGCTCGAGGAATATTAATTTCAGTTCCACTTGTCGACGAAAAAAATAGATTAAAAGTACTGTGCATCCAAACCAAGTCAGCTGACAGATTTTCAATCGATGGACATCAAATCGGGGCTTTTCCATTTGAATATACTCTTCTCAAGGTAAATCAAAAAAATTTTGACAGATTTTGAACCTAAATGGTTTTTGTGCGCTAATTCTCCAGTACTGCTAGAATCCTTTTTCCACATAAGGAGAAAATATAAATTTAATGGGTATTTGTGGATATTTGAATACAGAGAGAGAGAGAGAGAGAGAGAGAGAAGAAAATCTTGCTATTTTAAATGTAATTGATTTTGCATTTCATTTTCATACAATTGCATATTTGGATTTTATTTTAAGCTCTACATACAGCTTTGAAAAATCTAGCGAACATTTATTATACTTGAAATTTTGAAATCCGAAAGAAAAATTTTTCTTTGCTCATTTTTCGTATTAGCCCGATGGGCCTCAACTTCGTAAAAGCTGTTGGCCTTGAACCGTATTGAGGCTTAAGAGAATTTTGAAATTTTAATTTTTGGAGCTTGCTCCTTTAACCTCGCTGTGCTGCTGCCGCCTCTATATATGTTAGCCCCTATAGTGTTTGTTGGATCGAGAGTGAAATATGAAAACGTTATCGAAAAACGTTACCGAAAAACGTCAGATTCTATACCGTCAC
>UCOM01000180.1:0-114049 GCA_900474385.1 Ormyrus pomaceus
CCACCCCGACGGGCCCACCGCCTTTCTCCCTCTTCTCTCGTTTCTTCGACGCCGACTCGCGGCCGCCGCCGCCGCCGCCGCTTCAGTATCGACTTCGAGCGCGAGAGAGATATACGTTCACCTGTGCGACCGGAGGAATTCCCGGGGCCTTCTCGGGGCCCTACCGCCAGGCGGAATCGATGTTTTTGTGCTGTGTGTTTTTTGCCGCGTGAAACAAGCCTGTTGTTTTTTTTTTACTCGTCCTCTGTGAGTGTGCCTCGGGGAGTTCGTTACGGGGACGATTAGTTATTTCGTTCGGGTGGCTTCCTTTGATTGTTACCGCGAGTGCCGGCTGATCGAGGCGGGATTTCATCTCGGCGCTTCTGCCGCCGACTTTTGTCAGCAATTAGAGGCAGAAATAATTATAAATCGGTCGCGATATGATGGCGATTTCGTCGCGAGGTGGATCGTTTTGCGAAGGGGGTTGAAAGCGGGGACCGAGGAGTTTTATCGCGATCGGCGAAAAACGGGGGAGGTCGAGGCAATTCGGTGAATGAATTCAGATTCGCGCGGACTTGAATCGCATTTGAATCGCAAATCGCGGGAAAGCAATATAATGCGAGAATACAAGGATATTCCACTAATTTACGCGAGAAAAAAAAAGCGAGGAAATAATGCGCCAGGCTTCCGGTAAAAGCTCGCCGCAAAAAGATCAATCCGCTTGTCTCTAATATCTAGTTTGCAGTTTTATATTTACATTCGCAGCAAAGAACAAGTGACGGAAAATTTAAATAATTACTGAAAAAAGTCCTATATGAATATTTCAACGCGAAACTGTATCTTCTTTCCAAAACGACACGTAAATGCACCTGAGATATTAATGTCTCTCGCGGCGAATGCTGCGATATCCGAGGAATTTACAAAAGATAACTTTAAAATTTAATTTTATAATATCTCAGTTATCCGTTAATGCGTGCAGTTTTATGGATTATCGATTTTAAATCAAATTCGAAGAACAAAACGTTCGCTTGCAAATGCGATGGCGCGCGTAAAAGCTACTTTCGAAGAACAGCATCGCATCTCCTTGAATCGAATTATCAAAGTGCACAAAAGTTTCCCACGGAATATTTAGCGAATGAACTCATTTCAAAAGGCTGTCCGTACATTAATTCATAAATTGCTCGATGTTAGCATAATGTAATCATCTGCAAACAAAGTAGTTCCTATAAAGTTTTCGTCCTCCGGCCCCGGAGCTCTCTAACCGTTTTTTAAAAAATCCGGAAAGAAGATACTCCTTGCGGAATTTATCGTCTATTAAAACTTTTACGCCCGCATAAAAACCGAAAACGTTCGCCGAAGTTCGACCGGCTTATATTCTCAGCCCCCGATCGACGTCCTCTAAATTTTCGCCTCCGTTAAAAAGGCCTCAAAAAACACCGCTAAAAACAATTAAAAATCAATCCCCGTCCCGCGTCGTCGACAAAGAGAGCCCCGTCGGAAAAGCGTACTCTCCGGCCCTATCGGCCGTAGTAAAAATCCGCGTGACGCATCCATAAGCGCTTATAAAGAGAGAAGGAGACGCAGGCTGCGCTCCGGACGGTGTTCTGCGATCGGCGCTGGTGCAGCGATCGAGCCAGTTTTTCGCGCGTCCCACGTACTTGCACGCGCGCATACCTTCCTCGTCCTACACGCGTAGCGTAGAGGAGAGAGAGAGAGAGATACTCGCTCTCCCTCTCTCTCTCGCGGCGGATCTAATGAATCACGGGGGCTGCTCGCGACAAAAATACAAACGAGTCGCGCTCGGCGATGGGTTCGTTTACACGCGAACGACACGCTCCTCGATAGGATCGCGGAGAGCCCCCCGAACGAACGAATCAATCGATCCTCTGATTTATCGGGAGCCATTAGGCCCCTCGAGGAGCTTAATGGAATTACAAGCCCCAAAGCTCCGCAGTGCTCCGCTCGGAGAGGAGACGCGCGACGAGAGACAGAGAGAGAGAGAGAGACCGGTTGCTTTTTTTTTTTTTTTTTGCTTCGTTTTCCAGTTTTCGAGTGCACATTTTTCCGTCCGACCGTGGAAACTGTTCTAGTTTACGGCTTCATAAATTGCCGGGCGTGTATAACTATAAAGTTGCGCGGCGCGGCGATATACCGGAAAAGACGGACGGGATTTCTGGGATGATCGTCGCGGGGATCGCCGAGTGAAACTTGAATTTAATGGAGTGGAAGAGTGCTTTTTTAGGGAGGAAACGAAACCTACTTACGTACCGTTGCCAATATAACGCTCTGCTCGAGGTCTTCCTTTTGCCGTGGATTTTTAGCGAGGTTGCTTTACGGCGGAAAAAGAGGCCGGTTGCGGGCCGTATATCGTTGACGTTTTTTCAGCGATAATAGTCGTTTTGCATCGATTACCGCGTCTGACGCAATTTTGTAGTTTTTTTTTAGTTAAACAAGATGTAAAGCTGGATTTTTCTAATCAAAGCTTCCCGCGTAACCTTCTTCCGCAAAGTTTTGTCATTTGCGCTTTAACAGTTTCCGCGGCGTTAACTGAAGGCGAACGTTGCTTAAATTTCTATTACTTCAAAATCAGCTACATAAACCGCAACGTATACACTTCCGCGACGGGCCGGCAATCTCTTCCGGTTCGCGAGCAGAACGGAAGAAGAAAAAAACCGAAATTCCTCTCCGCCGAGTAAGAAAATACTCCGTCTCCTCTCGGCGCGCGTCTCAGCTTCTCTCCCCCGAGCGCCGCCACGGTGTGCAGAATCCTAAAATTCTTCATTTACCTCTTAGAGAGCCTGGGCTGTCCTTCCTCTCCGCCTCGGCAGCCTCGCGGAAGAGTATAAATCTACTTCGGAGTGTGCGAGCGCGCGCGTGTGCGCGCACGCACGCGAATAACCCCTTTCGAAAATGGCGCGGCGACGGCAGCAAAATCAGCGGCAGCAGCGGCGGCAGCAGCAGCAGCGGCGGCGTCAGCAGTGCCAGGAGCGAGGAGGATGGCTTTCACGGATGGACGAGCGGCGTGCGAACTCGTCCGGTGCAGTGCCGCGGCCGTGAAGTGCGAGAGCGGAAATATCGCGCGTGTACGCGCGTGTGTACATTCTCTCTCGGCGGCGTTTTTCATCAAATTATGGAGTGAGCTCTCTCCGAGCGGCCGGGGAATCTGGAAGAAACGAGAAGCGACGACGACGACGACGACGACGGCCCGTTTTTGCGGCTCGTTTGCGCCCCGCGCGCGAGGAGGAGCAGCCAAGAGGAAAAGTGAACGCTGCCGCGCGCGGCTCGTTTCCGAGCGAAACCGAGCGAGGAGAGGCGCAGGAGCCGCCATGCTTTCACGAGTAATTTTCTTTGGATTAATTAACCGCGAGAGGCGTTGAGCGCTCGTCGTGTGCCGCTGATTTTGAGAGCGAGTTTGCCGCCGGACTGCACTTTCGATGCGCGCTCGGGATCGCGGAGGGTTGCGCGAGATCGGTTCGTTCATCAAGGCTGCAGCGGTTAAGTTGTTTATTAGACGCCTAATGAGCGTGAAAAGTAACAGGGATTTTTACTTTTAAGGCGCTCGTAATGATTGAAGGAAGGCGGAAAAAACTCGCTCTCGAAAGCAATTTTTTTTTTTTATAATTAATTACCAAAAGGAGAGATTTTTTCATTAGCTTTATAATGTGCTGCGAGAGTAACGAGCCACTTTTGTGCTCAATGTTATAAGTTATTCTTAAAAACAACATTTATTTATCGACGAATCCCAAGAAACGTTATAAACAATGTTTGTCTTTGCCCGCGACGACACTTAATTCCGAGGGTAAATTGAACGTGACAGAAAAATTTAAGAAAGTCTGAATCGGTGTCGACGCAGAGTCGCAAGTGCTCCTCAAACAACGCTGCATGTTGTTTTAGGATCTTAAGACTCACCAAATTGGTAAAACACACAGGCCGTAAAACTCGGCAAAAATGTCAACACAGAAGTTCTCGGTCCGCGGACTTTCGCAGCCTTTAAGAGTATATTTTTGCATAAAAATACACGAAACTTCGGAACTGGAAAAACGACGCGCGGAAAATGCTTCGCTAAATTCTCGGGCGAAATTAAAAGCGCGCTTATAAATCGCAATCATCCGCCCCGGGAATTTCCATAAAATTCCTATCAATGCAAATAACCGATAGACTTTTGCTCGCCGCGCCGTTATAAATAATTTATAACGGCGATCGCCCGTCTCTTTTATTAAAACCCGCTTACACACATCGTGGCGGAGGAAGCGCCGATTCTCCGCTTTGCTTTTCTCTCTCGACGCGCGGCCGAAGAAAAACCTCGACGCCCCGATGACTGGCTGCTTTCGTCCGCCGTACTTTCGTCCCTCCGAGAGACGCGAGATATCATTTAGCAGTCGGAAACGCGTTTGGGATTCTCGCGCGATCCTGCGAGATGCGAGATAAACACCGGGGGCCCCCCCGATCTATTAATTCGCGCGGCATATCCTGCTCCGGCACAAAAAAAAAAAGGGATAAAATCGTCTGAAAATTAATCGGCCAGAAGTGCGAAGATCCCATCTCTCCGCGAGATCTTATCTCCGGCGAGACTCTCTCGCGGGAAGCGAATAAGTGTAACAACGAGAGAGAGGACGCGCCCCGATAAGGGAGCAGGCGAGATAAAGCTCTCGGATAAAGGGATGCGCGCGCGACGATAAAGCATTCGCAAATTGAATGATGAAACGGGGAAAAAAAGAGAGGAAAAAGGATCGACTCTCGCCGCGGACCGCAGATAAGCGAGTGAAGTTGTATCTGCGTATGGGAACAGATCGCGATGCGATGTAGAATCGAGCTTTGGAATAGCGAGCGGGGAACGGAGGTGGGGGGGAAGAGAGGATATATTATTTATCAAAGTATTAGTTATCGGAGATGCGCCGATTTCTTTCGTTCGGGTACTGGTTCTGTAATTGTGCCTAAGTAATTTCAGTGCTCGATTGTAAAGAGAGGAGTTGTTAAAACAGCTCTATTACTTGGGCAGAAATTGTATCATTTATAACGCGCGTTTAAAAATTTAATAAATATCGATAAATTCGAGATAATCGATATTTTCCTATTAGATAGCAATGCAATCAAGCGTTTTTCAAGCGTCGATGTAACGATATTTGGACTGAGAAAAAAATTTTCTTGAAATCAAAGAAAACTTCATTGCGGGCCATCGGTTAAATATTTTTTTGATTCAAAGAAACTCCTTTTTAATGAAAAGAAAGTTTCTTTAAAAAAAGAAATTTTCCATGAAAAAGGAGATTCTTTGAATCAAAAAAATATTTAACCGATTGCCCGCAATGAAGCTTTCTTTGATTTCAAGAAATTCTTTTCTCAGTGTAGATAAAACAATATCCGGAAGATTCGCTATTAAATATTGAATACAAACTGCCAGATATCTCTTAGCACTATCAGTTTTTCTCCCAAGCAAGCAATTCTTATTCTTGAATTTCAATTTCCTCTGAAAAGAAATGCTAATCTTATTAGCCATCCAAGCTTCGCACATCTTTAAACCATTGAAAACCTCCAGTTTTAAGGAAAGGGACGTTTTTAAAAATCTCTCTTATTGATTTGCAATGTATTTATGCGCCAATCGAGCCTTCCGACACTTGAATAGAAAAATCCATAATCCATCCTCGAAATGTAAAGTACTCCGAGTCGAAAAAGACAAAGATGCGTCCTCCGGAGGCAATAGACTTTGCGCCTCGAACGACGACACGCCGAAAGAAAGAATGTAACGGCTTCGGGGAAACTGAAAATCCATATGGATGCGCCTTCACATAAAGCATCTCGGCGCTCATATCCCACAGAATTTGTTCGCGCTCAGGTGATATAGGTAGCATTCCTCCTCTTTCGGCCGTTTCGATTGTATCTCAGCCGCGGACGATGCCTCTTAGCAGGCGCGGACTGCTGGAATATTTTATTAGATATCCGGCCGAGAGTCAATTACGATAAATCTGGAGGCCAGAGGATAAACCATTTTCCCGACCGGCGCGGCCCTGCTGATGGGCTTTTTTAATTGCGTGAATTACGGGCCGAGCGCGTCGAGCGCCGATTTCCTTGTACACGTTAGGTGGGAAGGGAAATTTTGTGCCCGGTGCGCTTGGTATTGATACAAATCAAAATGAATATTAATTGAAAAGCTGGTGTAAGCGACGAGGAAAACATTAGTTTGGACCAAAGCGAGATTGGAATTCGAGAAAGATGGGATTTTGTTGATGATCGGAATCTTGTCGAAAAGTTTTATGATTCATGTATTTTTTACGAATCTTTTGTAGTTCTTTATCAACAAAATTAACTTTTTTTGTTATAATAAATGTATGGTTTTAAAAATTGAGCAAAATTTCATGTAATACTCTAAATTATTTTTAATTAACTCGTCATTACACAAATCATTGGGTTTCGGTACGATGTTATTAATCAAAATTTCTTGATGATTCTATTAACGTTCTCCACAAAATTTACTAATTAATTTCATTTATTAGACATTTATTACTGTAATTACAACCTTTATTGACTCAAGCTACGCGAAACTCCACTGATTTATATTTATAACTCAAATATCATGCACAAATAATTATCATCAATAATAATCCCAATATTCACTCCATTCGCAGCTGCGCAATGCATTCTCGCCCGAAAAATCCAAAGCTACGAAAGCGCGGTCGCGAAAAAATCAGCCTCGCGGAGCAACGGCGAAAACCGAAAACAATGGGGCGCTCGACGGGGGGAGAAAATCGGTCGGGCCGCAATAAATAAAAGCAATTACAAAGCTCGCGGGCACTGAGATATCGCTCCGAGGAAGCTCGCAACTTCGGCGCGGCCGACTCCTGCGTCGGGGAGCGAAGGAGAGAAAAGATGAAGATAATCGGCGGGCATCGTCGGCGGGACCAACAAGAATGTGCCGCGGAGAACCGCAGGGATAATCCGAGGCGAGCTTAATTAACCGCCTCGGCGCGGCTGCCGCTGCCGCGCTGCGCCGTAGTATTGCCGCGCGTGGAAACGAGCGGGCGCGCGTGCGCACCGCGCGGCCGAAGAAAATCTCTCGCTAGCTCGCCCGCTCGCGAGAATGATGCCCGGGGATTGCGCGTATGTACGTGTATAACGCGCATCAATTGCGCCGCTGGGCTCGAAAAACGAGCGCACTCCACTTAGGCTTTAATAGAAAACAAGGAAAATTATTATACCCACTCGCGCGCGAGCGCGCTCGGATCTTATTGGATTTTTTGCGGGACCGCGCCGCTCTCTCTCTCTCTCTCTCTCTCTCTGACGCCGCCCCTTAATCGTTTTATTTACATGCTTGACGAGATCGCCGGCGAGAGCTTCCCTCTCTCTTTCTCTCTTTTATTTTCGGCTGCGAGGCTGATTTATCTCGGGGGTAGCGGTGGTTAGCGACGCGAATTTTTGGTGCATACACACCTATATCCTTTAGATTTCGAAGATCAAATAATATTGCTGAGCATTCGTTTTCGGGGAGAGAGGGAATTAGGGACGTGCCGCGCCGTTTCGGTTTCTTTGAAACTTCGAAATATTCGAAAATTGGCTGTTCCTCGTAATCGCCTGATCAAGGTTGCGGTTAGCCACCGGGTTCGCGCCTATAATCACCTGTAATTTCGCTCTTCATAGAATACTTTTCTCCAGATTTCTGTTGGTTTACGCAATTGGAAGTTGAATTTTTACCAAAGCGACGCTCGTTCGATTTAGCAGCTCAAATTTTTTAACAATTTTTATAAAATATAGTAAAGCAGCAATAGTAAACTAAATTATCAAGAAATTCGTATCACTTTGTACATCAGACCAGCCATCGCCATCGAACTCCGAATAAAATCAAGCTCAAGAACACGTTAAAACAATAAGAACGTAACGGTTCCCGAGTTAAGTAACCCAAGTTAGCAAGTCCGAACTTTCGCCGAAAGCCAATAAAATCCGTGCTTAATGCGCTTCCAGGTAAAACTCGCTCCGGTCGGTCCCTCGATTCTTCATCTGCTGCCGCCACTTGCTTGCGCTTCGCGATAAAAAGAAATTGCAGAGGCCCCGCAGCCGGAAGATAATCGCTCCGTAATGATAGTGCCCGGCCCCTCGGGAAAGGATTCAAGGTCGCGTCGCGCGCCGCCGTCGAACAATGAAATCCCGCGCCGCGCGTTCCGCAAAAAAGGAACGTCGTTGGCCCCTTCGCTTCTCTCTGCGCGCGAAACACGCCGCCGCGAAAGACGTAGGATATTTTTCGCGAAAAGCGTGTCTTTGCACACCGACGTGGAAAAAAGGACGCGCGCCGAGAGTAAATAGAGGTAGCTTTGGCAATTTGTAGACGGACGTAAGAAAGCTTCCTTTCTGCCGAGGGATAGGAAGGGGCGGTTTTTCTGCTTTATTGCATTGCTGCTTTCTGTTGGTTTATACCTTATTGCCCGGCAGTGGAAGTACCGCGAGTTCGATTTCAAATTGATCGTCTAAGAAAATACGAGATTTCGCCGCTGGCTCTTCAAGGGACGAGTAATGAATTTGTAATTCGTGGCAAAAGAAGAGCTGATACAATAACTATTTTCTTCCGTGTTATCGCAATCTTTCGAAACAAAAAGCCAACCAAAGAACTGTACAGAGAATTTCTTTGATTTCCACATTCGTCAGGAGTCCAAGCCAATCCCGAGGGTTCTCCGACTTCCCGAAAAAAAAAAAAAAAAAAACCTAGAACTCCGGGCAAAAAGCAAACACCGGCCTCGCATCAATAATCAATATTCCCAGAAAATCGCGCGGTCTTTACGCTCGATAAATGTCCTTTGCCGGTGTGCTCTCGATTAGCCCTTTTTTTTTTTCGTTCCGTCCTCTCTCCCCGCAAGTAGCACTTACGCGTCCCCGAACGATAGAGTCCTTCGATTTTCTCAAGCACTCTCTCCCCCTTAATAAATAGCATTATCTCTCGCCGGCACGCCGTACCATCCCGCCTCTCTCTCTCTCGCTCTCTCTGCCCGTCTCGATCTATCGATTTATCTATCCATCTCTCCACGTTCCAGCCGCGCGCCGCGTCGATCTTCCGTTCTCCGAACGGTGACGCGGAATAAAAGATCGGGGCCTTAATAACAGCCCGAGAGAGAGAGAGAGAGAGAGAGAGAGCGAGAGACCTTATCTCCGTCTCTCTCTTGGCGCGCGCCATCTTGTCTCTCCGCGGCTCGGCCGTATTAAAACGTTAATCTCCGCTCTCTACTACCGGTTATACATACAGATCGGCTCCTCCCTGTCCGTCCTCTTTCTCCATCCTCTCTCGCGCTCTTTTCCCAAAGGCTACTCTCCGAGAGAGAGAGCGGAGAGTGGTAGGGATCGCGTGACCGCCGAGGATCGAACTACCCGTGGCGATGGTATATAGTCCGGGCGATATTCCTCAACTTTTCACGACGGACGCTGTCGCTCTCCGAATGGGGGCAGCGCAATTTAGCGCATGCGCCATCGTTTTACGAGCGATACCCTCGGCTTTCTTCGTCCGGCAGACTCCTTTATTATTTACTTTTCTGAAGGTACATATATATATATATATATGCCTTTGGAGCTATTTTATAATGGGATTCCTCGAAAGTCGAGAGGGAAAAATGGGAGTGACGCAAGACGCATTCTAATCACGCAAACGCTGGCATTCTTCGGTTTTCCAAGCCTGCATACATATATATACGCTGCATTGACCAGTCGGTGGGTTTTTGCCGCCGCCGCGGAGAGTAAAATGACTACCGAACGGCTGTCCGGAATTCCACGGCTCGATTAATTTCAACCTCGGAGAACGAGTCGCCGGCCGCTCGGAGGAATGGGACTTTTTAATAAGCGATCACCAATTCGGTGCACAGCGTTTGCGCAACAAGTCGACGTACTCCCGAACGGTATACCGATCCGTGCGGGGCACCGCCCGAAACTTAATGGATTCAGCTTCGCCGGCCGCTGTACTTCTGGATATACTTACAAGTCTGAGGGGAATGCGTAACCAGCGGTGCACGAAGACCGACGCGCTTCCGTGAGTTCCGTTTAGGTGCCTAATTGTTCCCGCCGTGAGAAACGAGCTCCCAAGTAGCTCTCCCCCCTTTTTTTTTTAATACCGCTTGACTTTTCCAAGAAAGCTCGCTCGCTTAAAGCACTTTGTTGCACAAGTGGTCTTCTCGGATTTTCAAAATTCATGCTTTCTTCGCAAAGAAGCTTTATTCGTTTATGTTTTCTTGGAGGGCTTGTTTCAAGATTGGAATTACTTTCTAACCAAAACAAGTGACTTTGCCGGGTACTTGTTTGCCTATGAGAGGCTGATTGCACGTAAAGCAGAATATTATCCAACAAGACTATGATGAAATACCTCGATAAGTAGAGCGCATCGATCTTTCACTTTGATACGAGAGATAAGACGCCATTAAAAGTAATGATCACCTCGGGAAAAGGCTTTCTTTGACAGTAAAATATCGATTATTATTAATCACCGCGCTTTAATTATGTCCATATTGGCGCTAAATTAAAATAAACAAAGAAATTAAACGGGGCGTTTGCTTATACAATAAATCTAATTCAATCCCCGTCTCGGTCGTTATCGCCGCGGCGCATTCCTTCAACAATTTTCCATCGGGCAAAAATCAATTTCAGTACTTTTTTCCCCATAAAAGTTAATTCGGAAAGAACTCCCTAACGATATCGTAAAAAACACCGCCTCGAATCTCGCGTGAAGTATTGCGTTACCGAGAGAGAGAGAGAGAGAGATCCCTTCGCGATCGGAAAAGAGCGATAAGACGTCTCTCGGGGAGTAAGTCGAAGCTCGAAATTGTTTTTCGTCGACTGGTAAATCCAGCTTTGTAAAACTCCCGAGCCGCCGCGCCGTAATGTCGGAAGATGCAGCGGCGGCGGCCGGAGATTTTTCAAATTTACCCAACGATAACGATCAGCTAATCAAGCGGACATTGGGGGCTCGGCGCAGATAGCAAAATCATCATCATCTCTCCGACTCCCTGCCCCTTTCTCCCATTCGTTCATCATCGAAAATGAAGCGCAAAAAGAAAAGTGCGCCGCGCTCAATTATATTACCGGAGCAATAAAGGGCCCCGGGATTAAACAAATAAAAGAAGGCGGATGAAACTCTCTCGGGGCTGCTCCGCCGAGTGGCTCTCTCTCTCTCTCTCTCTCTCTCTCGGAGAGCTCGCGGCCGAGAGGCATCGCCGCGCGGAATGCCGGAAGTTTGAAAATCCTCGGCGCAGTGGTAGAAAATGCGCGGAGTTAAGGATCGCCGGCTCGGATTGGAGCAGTGCATTAAGCCGGAGTAAGAAAAGCGCGGTGCGCCAGACGGGTCGGGAGAGGAGCGCGTGAAAAAATTCGCCGCCGAGAGAGCACCGATTGCTATCTCTCGCGGCAATTACGAGATGTCGATAAAAAAAAAAAAGAAACGGCTAATGTAACCGAGAAAAAATGATTAATTGTTTCGGCGTTTCTTGGGGGGGATAAAAAGGACGGGACTGACTTTACTTACGGAATTAAGTGCCGTTTCTAATGCTATTGTTCTCGGCTTAATGGCGTAATTTCTACTAATGCTTGGTACTTACGGTTACGATTTTACTTGAATTTAGTGCCTTTTTCGTGGGAGTTGTTAAATTTAAGCGTCAAATAATATTAAGACGCGTTAACACTTTCGACTGCAATGTCTACTATTTGTGTAATGGGTCAGTTTTTTGCTGCCTATGAAGTAGCGAGCTAATTTTAAAGGCGTGAAAAGTGCACACTCCAGCATTGCGATATGGCATATTTGCGAAAAAATCTCTCCTTTTGATAATACAGCTTTACAAACTCTGCGACAAATTCGCAATTCGTTAAAATATTTAAGTAGTTATAAACTTTTAATTGGTCGGTTAAAAGGTTTTATAATATTTTTGATTAAATATGACATTTGTTTTTTGGCAGTTTATGCTTTAAGTGCAAACTGCAGGTTTATAACTACTGAATAATTGAACAAAGTGTATAGCCTCGTGCTAAGTATTCTCTTACAATTGCATTCACAGAACGGATTCTCAAGCCAGAAACCAAAGCCTTGAATTTCGCCAAAAATTCTTACCAATTTAGTGTAGTGCAAAACGAAACGGTGCATTGTCGAAAGTACTAAAACAAGTGCGCGATTGCGTGAACAACCATCGAGCATCCAGTGTGACCGTGCAAAAAACCAATGAAAATGACGGTCGAAACCCCGAGCACCGCCGCTCCCGGCAAGCAAGACAACGTCGGCAGCCAGGAGTCGAAAAAGAGCGGCGGCAGCAAGGCGATGGACACGATAATGTCGAGCTTGGCCCTGAAGCGTCGAACCTCCGGGGTGTTCGGCTCGAAGCGCTGGTGGACGCCGAGCTGCTGGGCGTCGCGCAGCCACCAGGAGGCGTACCTGCGCAAGCTCTACTCCCGCAAGTACGCGAACGGGGTGTCGAATCCGGCCCTGAGCACGAACGACGAGAGCCCGGCGAACGGCGAAACGAGCGACTGCAGCGCCAGCAGTCCCTGGAAGCCGCAGGGCTACGATCTGCCGCCCACCGAGGAGCACTACCTGGACGCCTTCCTCAGGACCAGGACCGAGAGCGAGTGCCCGGCTCTGTCGACGCCCAGGGCCAGCCCGACCGAGAAGTGCGTCGAGTTTTTGAGCAGGAACGAGGCGAGGTCGCGGGACTGCATAGTGGACATTCACCACGAGCAGCAGCAGCAGCCACAGCAGCAGCAGCAGAAGGAACAGCAGGGGATTCTTAAAGCGACGGAACGGAATTTCGATAGTATTCTCAGGAATTCGCTGGGGAATGCCGCGGCTGAGTAAGTTTACAATGATAAATAAACTTTTCGATTCTTAGCTTTTTGCCAGTTCTCGAGGTATCTTCAGATTGGGAATGATTAATTTTATCTGGTTATTGTAAAGATTGCTGTGAAATAAACGAAGAATGTTTTGGAAGCTGCGCTATGCTGCTGCAGGTTAAGTCTTGCAATATACGGCTATTTCTACTGTTAGCTATTTGGACACGATGCTAGATTATTCGTAATTACATTTATTATTATACGAATATAACTGCATTTTCTCTAGAAATTTTATTTAAATTTTCTTTCAGAATTCGATCTAACTGTTTCATTTATTAATAATAGTTTTTAGAACTTATCAAAGTTAAACTAAATTGTGCTCAAAGTATATTCAAATAGCGTACTTCTAATTTAAAAATTTAAACGTATTCCGCACTGCGCAAATACTAAGTACACATTGAATTTCAGTTTTTTTCACATTTTTCTCTTAATCGTGAGAAATACTTTTAAGTCGAACTAAAAAAGTTACCTCATTATAAACTACAATGTACTTCTATAACCATTGACCATTTAAGTAGCTCATTCACTCTTTCAAGTTATATATACGTAACTCGTTTAAGATTCCCTTTTGTTCTCGGCTTCCCTCTTTCCTTTACGATCGTCTAATTTGTTTCAATAATAAGAATAAAAACCCACTGCATACTACATTAAACGCATCTTTTCAAGGATATGTATATTATTCTTAATTTGAAGTACTTTTAAAACGTTTTAAAATTCCTTTTTAATCTACCTTATCTGCAAATATATAACTACTGATCGATATACCTGTAATTTAAAACGAAAGTGCTGTTACGTATCAAACTCAATCAAACTGAACGAAAGAAATAAATGTTCAGCCCAACCGATCAGTCCTTACACGAAACCGCCGCTCGAGAATCCGAAAAAACGAATTCCAGAAAGGAAACAGTTACGCTACACTGAGGAGTGTAACCGAATTAAATCAAATAAATCATCTAATGACGCGGAACCCGCGACGTTCACGGTTTCCGGCAGCGCTTATATACTCGGCAATTAATGAAGCGTAAGAACGCGCGTAAGGCAGCTCAATCGAAAAGGAGCGTACGAGCAATATAGCAGCGCGATCAAGTATATTTCATCGGCTTAATTTATGCGGCTGAAAAGCGTTATACCAGAGCCGAGATAAACATCGCGTGCTCGCCGCGAGGACCAAAATCCAGCTTTTCCTCGCTTTGCTCGAGTTTTAATGCCGATTATATTAATGAAGCGCATTACTCATTGAATTCTATTGAAATTTCAATTAATCATCGCTTTTATTTTGCAATTGAAGCCAGAAACCGGGAGCACGGAGAACCGGTTCGCACTTCACAAAGAAATATTAATTGCATTGATATCCTTTTGCGGGAAGTTTTTCGTTTCGTTAAAGAATCGATGGGCTTTCTTATTCTTCTTGTTCGAATATGGACGAGCCATTTAAAACGGGAATATTTACGAAAATATTTGACCGCGGCTCGAACGCTCCCGGTTTTGAGTGCGTGTCTTCTCCAATAACAAATCAAACAAGAGTGTTTGGATTAACCCACTAATGCTCTCCATCAATCATTTTCGAGTGTGCTACAGCTGTCTGAACGCCGGAGCCACTTGTTTGGAAAACTCGAGGGCGCACCCGAGTACGATTAGCTTTTACAAACCGAAAACAGATGTTTTTTGTGTTTTTTTTAACAAGCAGCCATTTTTAACGAGCAATATTTTTTTTCAATTATTTATGGAATTTCAGAAAAGTTTTAAAATCGCGTCGACGTATAAATCACTATCATAAACCAGAATTTATAGAAACATTAATCTTTCTCTCGCGCGCGGATAAAGTGAGAGATCGCTTTAGTTTTATTAGAAATTTAACTGTCAAATTAATTGTAGGAAATTTATGGGCTAACGGTGACGAATTGAATATCATAACTAGATATAGAAATATGCTGGGCACCAGTTAACCATAGTTTAGGATTCAATTGTTACACCTGGAGCATCAATCGTTTATTTACAGCAATTATACCCTACTTCTTTAGCCTATTACAAAACCCGTTTGAAATTCACCGAAAATTCACCTTCACATTATTTTGAGGCGCAGTAAATTTAATCACCTTTTGCATACAGAAATTTACTGCCTATCAAGCCCGAAAATTAAATCGCCCACTGAAATTTTTATCGCGCCAATTTCAAAGTAACACATTCCAGGCTGCCCAACAAATTTCCGCCAATTAAATGAAGCAGCCCGCATTTCCATAAACACGCGGCAGCCACAGCAGCAGCAGCAGCACGGAGTAGATCAATAACACTCCCGGCACAATAACGTCCGCCTATCGGCTCGGCAATTCCGCGGAAATAAAATAAACTAGAAAACTCGGCGCATAAATCCGAATTCAATGGGCCCATTCGTCCTATTACACATAACAATCGGAATAAAGGACTCCCTCTCTCTCTCTCTCTCCCTCTCGCAATAATCGCGCTCGCACATAATGACTCCGAGTGCATCGCCGCGCACAGAGGAGTCCCCCCCTGGAAAGGTGGTGCCAGGCGTCGCCTGAATAACCGTCCTAAGCGCGCGATCGAGATTCGCGACAGGAAAAGAGAGAGAGAGAGAGAGAGGGACGGAGAGAAAATTATTCGGGCCGTTATGCGGCCGCTATCGGATTTCGATATTTTCAACGCGCGAGAAGCGGCCCCGGCCCCCGATCTCTTTATGTATCTCTCTCTCTGCTTGGCTCCCTTAGCCATTGAGAGGCATCGGCCGATCGCTCTCTCTCGCCTTTTACCGCCCTCCTCCCCCCCGCCCCCTGCGGGCATTGTACGAAGGCGCGCACAATGTACACACGCCGGGCGCGCGCGCGCGAGTCGATGCGATCTGATTTCGCGGGAGCCCGCGAGCGGGCCGCGCGCGGGACCGCGAGGATCTTCCTTCCGAGGCTGCGCGGGGATATAATGACTTTTTTCCGAAGGCCGCGGGGATTAAAAGCGGGGGGGGGGCTCTCTCTTTGTTTGGCCGCGGAACGGCCGAATAAATTTTAATGACTTTATGCGGTGTGAGGAGCTTCGCTGCCTTGTTTTGGGCGGTGTCCGTTTCTGCTCTCTGGATCGCGGAGATCGACGCGGCTGGACCCGAGGAGAGATTTAGTTTATCGGGGAGGAAGTATGCGGCTTTTTGCGATATTTTTATACTGGTCTCTTGCCGATTTATGCGATGGTTATGGGAGTAAGGTTTATGTCGATAATCTCGGTTGATGGGAGACTCGGAGAATTTTGGGATTTATGAATCCTCTTAAGTGGCTTTTAGCAGCTATCCAAAGATTATGAAAGATAATAATTATTTGATGGCTTTAACAGTTTTCCGTTTTCGTTTTTGTTCAGGCTTACTCGCCTTTGTGGAACACATTCAGAGGGAAACGTAGTAATTGCGATTAAGATAGATTAAGATGGAGTAGTAAGTGGAAAGAGTGTATTAGAAAGATGACGGAGGATGACAGATGGTGGATAATATTTCGCAGCTGGCTTAACGCTAAATACTACCTTCGCTTGCGATCTGAAAAAATGTACCTCATCCTGCATTTTTGTTAGAGCAAGTACTAAATGCTATAAGATTACATTTGCTACGTAGGCTTATTTGAATTAACGGTATAGTAAAATGATTAAAACAATAGTAGAATTTTATTTATTGATTTGTCCTCATTTACTTTCCAGTACCTTCGTATCACAATATTGTATAACTCTTCGATAGGTATATCTGTCATTTTTTTTTCAAAATTATCTCCAATCAAGAAAGAAATGTAGCCGCCGGTCAGATTTATAGTTGGGACTAATATAGCCGTAACCCTTTTATTTATACTACCACGGCACTTGCATGACCCGTTACGGTGTCTAATGTTTCCTCTTTGATTATTTGAATATCCATTCCTAAATCCTAAACAGGTATTTACAATCGCATTTTTCACCTGCCGATTGAAGCAGCAAGCGTCCCGCAACCTGTACATTATCTACCTTGTGCCTCTGGAAATTTTATTAAATTTTAATCTTAATTTTATACCCTGCTTATCCAAGCTCGTTTGATAATGCAATTTAGACGCGCAGATATCTCGAAAATTAATGCACGAACCCAATTTCTTAACGCAGTCACAACATCTCTATAAATTACTCAATTAAGGTCACATTCCGATCGATTCTCTCGACGTTCCATTACCCTTCGACAGAAAATTACCGCCGTTAACGCGCACCTCTCGTCCGTCTGTTAAAGAAAAATTTCCGACAAACTCGGGAGAGCCACTGCTCGAAACGACTCCGATGCACCGATCGACAAAGGGTAATAAAAAGAGCTGCCAATTATCGACGCGCTTCCATCTGAATATTGAGCTCGAAGCTCTCCTCCTCGCACCTGCCTCGAAAAACGACGCCAATCGAGTTTTAATTTCCCGCGCGCGCGCGCGCCTTTTTGCCCGGAGCCGCGCGCTCGCGTCCCGTGTAGCAATTTGGAGCGCGGACAAAAATGACTAAGTTCCGCAGGGGGGGGGGAGAGGGGAGGAGGTATAATTTATCGCGGCGCTTAAGGCCCCGACAAAAAGAAAGACCCGTAATCGGGCCCGAAACTCAACTGACCGGTCGTAACGAGGCCTCTCCGCCCGGGTTGACAAATAAAATTCCGACGAGATCCTTCCTTTTTTCGGGGCCCCTATATAACGAAGACGGCCGCCTCCTCCGATGATTTATATCGAGCGATGCGCGCGGAAAAGCATTGTTTAACGTGGAAATCGTTTCCGGCCAATTTGCCGGGAGGGAGTCGCCGGGACGCGCGGGAATTCCTTCGGCTATAAATTGTATCGGATGTAATATTCATTTTTTCTCGCCGGCGCATGTATAAAATGTCCCCTTTTTAAAAAGTTGTAATCAAGGGATGAAGTTTCCACAAATTATTAATAAAGTTGCCGCGCGGACGTTGTTTACGGCACTATGAAACTTTTTAGTTTTCGGTGCCGCGCGCTTTTTTAGTTAACGTTTTCGAAATTGCTTTCTTTCGAGCGTCCTCCCGTAAGGAGATTAATAGTTGTTTACGAGCGAGGGGAATGCTAATTGTCTATAAAATTTCTAAAAATGTAATAAAGAAGGCAATCTTTTGACAATGTTATCCACTATTTACTTTGTAATTTACGGGTTATCAAATGAATTCCTAATTTTTCATAAACATGAATTTACTACAAAGTAATCTTCTCGTTATCGACTTTAATCTTGCGAATTCGCCATAAAGAAATCGTAAGATGATTGAAGAAAAAAAAATCTGATAGTCACGCAAATAACTTTTCACGGATTAAATAATTTCGTGGCTCTCTCGACTAAGACGGACGCAGCGTTCAAATATCTACGCAATTAGCACGCAATCTGCTAAATTGCGCTGAGTAAATTCCGCTCGATGCTCAATCATATTGGCTTCTCTTCGTGCTGAGCTCGAGAGTACCGTTAAAGAAAATACACATTTCCTGCGTTTATTCTACGTTGGCCGGTTATTTCTTCAGTTTTTGAAACGTGGATGCGTACTTGATAAATCACAGCGCAGAACTTGTACGTTTGACTTTGTGATAAATTAAATGCAATATTTCGTTATAGTACCATTAAATTTCGATATTAATTATCTTGATAAATAATAAACAAAGTTTAAAAAGGCAACGTTCACATTTCGTCAACCGATATTCGTCTTCGGTGAAATCGAGTTTTTAAGTATAAAGTACAAGTCCAAACTCGCAATGTACAAAGCTCGAGAAAAAAAAAGGGCAATAATTCCTGATTCGCGGCATCGCTCTCCGCGAACGAACATTAGATACACGCTCACTTAGCGACAGAGCCATTTAACGCTAAAAACGCTCCATTAAAAGTGGCGACCTTACGACATTCCCTGTGTGTGTCTGGCGAGCTCCTCCCAACTACAAAGGGTTAACGCGGACTCTCGAGAGCGGCTTCGGCGCGGCGTTCAAAATCCGCGCCGTCGCGGTTCCTTCCTTTGCGAATTACGCTCGACGGGCGTCGGGGCACAGAAAAAAAAACACACAGAACGGCGCACAGAAGCAGCTTTTTGTCGTATTTGTCTGGGCGACTGTAGGCCTCTCTCACTCTCTCTCTCTCTCTTTCCCGGACGCTGCTTTTGAGACGGAATGGGGGCTGTAAAAGCTCGCTTTTATATACCTCGAGCCGTGTCACGGCTCGATGCGCTGAGGGACGATTCTCTCGAAGCGTGTGACTCCTCTCTCTCGCGCCGGATTAGCAGGAATGCTCGAATTTTTTATTGCGCCTGTCGCCGATCTTCGTTATCCGCCCGTAAGCTAGTTAAGCATAATTAAGACTTTTAAAGTAAACAGCCGTGGCGCGAGTTTCACGGAAAATAATAATTATAACGATTACCGTTTTTTTTTTTTTTTTTTTTTAAGAGAGAGAGGAGCCCTCCTCTAAGCGTTATTATATTCCATGAAGCGGGGCGAGTGAAAAAGTTTTAGCATTTATGTCGGGCGTAATTCGTTCATATAACGAACTTTTGCATTCTCCTTTTATGGAGTTTTCGAGCTTTACGTATCCTATATTTCTAGTTAATTGACGATATCTTGTTAAGGTACTCTATAAATGGAAAATGAATTTCCTTGTTCCAAGGGAAGTGCATTATGAATATTAATTGAAATTTCATTTACATTGAAATGTTAAAGAAATCACTATTATAATTGACCGCAATTTTATCCCTCAACTTTTTATTAAAAAATGATCTCCCCGACCGATAATTTCCATCGGTGCATCTATTAGGTCTTCATTTAATTTAAAAGAAATATATCGCGAGATAAAGAGCGCAGAGTGAAGCGGCAAAGCCCGAACCAGTAAACGAACCCGAGTGATTATTGTATCGATAGGTGCACCGGAAATTATAGAAATTGGATTATTTATCTCCACTTAACAGTAAACACCGGTCACTCGATCCTGCTATCCTACTTCCACCGCGGCGAAAATTACGACGCCAATATCTCGCCAGAAGTAAAACTTAATTACCACCTCGGCGTCGCCGCGAAACTGAATTCTCTTATAAAAAGGAAGCTAAGCACAGAGAGTCGCGGCGCGGAATTCCGTAAAAATTTTAATATCGAGCGCAATTTCGACGTTTCGAAAAAAAAAAAAGGAAGAAGAAGCGGCTCTCTCGTCTCGTAAATATGCGTCGTTTGCACAAACTGCCCCGCGATATTCCGCTCGTTCGTTTTTGGCAATTTACCCCGGCTTAATTCCACAATTACGCCGAGTAAGACGGCGAATTGCCTGCGCGCGCGGCACAATTAAATAAAAAAATCGGACGCTCGGAACAAGAGGGCCCGACTGCAGGTAGAAATGCAGGCCAAGTTTCTGCTTAATGTGCGATACCTAGATTTTTGATGATGCTGCGAGAGTAATTCGAAAATAAATTTCAACGAGGTGGATCGTTCTAAAAATAGCGTGATAGTCGCCAGTACGCAGAAAATGTGCTTTTTTAACCTGATTTTTTCAAAATGTAACGTTTCAAAATATTTTTTATAAGAAACAAGATAATTTTTTTTCAAAATACTGCTGTAAACACTTTTATAGATACCTATTAAAGTAACTCATAAGTTTCCAATAACCGTTTGAACCATTGCCCTGCAATCGAACGCCAGTCGTCAAAAACGAATAAATACTCGCTTTTATCCCAGTTTCTATACGTCACCCAGAAAGCAAGCGACACTCCGCGAATCCCCACCGAAAACACGGAAAAAGTCAAGCCCGCGCGTTAGGTTTTCGGTATGCGGTATCGAATAATAAAACTCTCTCGCCGACGAGCGTACGTACATCCGAAAGTATACCGGCTCGATAAATAAGCCAAGGAGGACATCGATATTCCGTTAAGTCTCCCGCGGCGGCTTGCCGGATTCGAAAAAATCCCGGGCACGCGATCTTCGCCTCTCTCTCTCTCTCTCTCTCTCTCTCGCTGCCGGTACGCGTATATACGGCCGTTATTAATTACGCGTTTTACGGGTGGCTCCTAAGGCCTCTCGCGCCTTAATGAGATCAAGAGAGAGAGAGGGAGGGAGGCGCTCTCCGATGATTTTCTCCTGCTGCAAAACGCCGACGGGGCTCGCCTCGGATTCGCTCTCGTTAGACGGCATTGCACGACGACTGTCGCAACGAGCGTTAGTTATGATTATCCCACTGAGATGATAATTAGCCGGCTTTTACTTTTTCCTCGTTAAATCCTTCCGATTCGCTAATTTAATATCATTGTTACCGTCGCGATAATTTGTTCTCTCGATACGATTTCAGGTCGGCCGTTGGTTTATTTGGGCTTGCGGATGGAAATAGAGATTTTCTTTTGGAGGGGGCAGGCGTTTATGTTTTATGAATTCATTAATATTTTGTGGAGCATGTTTTCCATGACTGGTAGTGCCAGATTTCTCGAGATACGAAAAGATTTTAGCTTCGCCGAAACTTTATGCGGCGATTAGTATCCGGTCGTTATACAACGTCGCGTATACTTAAACTGATAATTCCGCAATAATAATTCGCATTAACCTATCAAAGTTCATTAAAGTAAACCGATTTATTTTCACTGCTTTAGCGCGATTGGACACCCATATTTTAAATGTGTAAATTAGACAATTAGCTCAGAAAAGTAGCAATATAGCGCATGTTTAAACTGTTTTACATTTTTTACCTAAAATAACCTGTAACATAATTTTGATTTATGTAAGTACCTTAATTTCTTTATTTCTTTTCAATACGGGCTGAGATAAAAAAAAAAAGTGGGAATTTCCACGTGAACGGCTCCTTTTTTTACGATTTAAAAAGAAAGTATTTCGTTCCAATAAATAAAATTGTCTTGAAAAAGCCTCTTGTCGGCGCGACCATTTATTTCTTCGTAAATCGAAGCGGCGAGCGGCTTTCTTCGTGTGACGATAAGATATATTTGAGGTGCATTCTAAAAATTTATTTGAATGCGTCGAGATTTTTCCGCTCATGAAAGTGGTAATATCGACAGGTTCAGAATTCACAGTTATTTCCAGACTTGCCTATCAGTATTCAGCACTTACAGATCTTAAAACCTGCATTCCACATCAGTTATTCAAATTTTTACTTTGTACATCAATAAAAAGAAGTTTTAATCGAATTCATAAAAATAATAAAGCTGGATATAATTAGCCATTTGCTTAATTCACATCTATTAGATCAATTTTTATTTAATATTTCTTAAAAAAAAAAAACTACTTAAATAGAAGCAGATTAATTAAAATACTTTCGGATCCTGAAAACACATTTCAACGCCTGTAATAAGTAATAATTTTGTGGACGACGTTTCTATTTACGAGGCAGGGCTAGATGAAACTAATCCGACTAGGAACCTGTTTTTTATGCGTTCGCCGTGCGTGCACGGCGTGTATTGCTTACGGTACAGTGTAATAAATCCTAAAAACTCTTTCACAGTAGGTGTCTCGCGACGTAAATGACGTGATTAACATTTCGTTTTCATCGGCTTTAAAGCGGAAAAATCGGGAATGTTTTTCAGCTACAAGCGCGCATTAGTCGCGCCGCATCAAAGTGGAGAGCGTAAGATGCAAATACGGACTTTAATCTCGTAATCTATGTTTTGCCAAGATGCACCCGTTAAATCGAATAAAGTTTCAAGGTTCTTCGATCAATTGCTCTTTTATCTCTCTTTTTTTACCTCGAGCGCGAATGCATGGATGCAAATTCGTTTTTGATTTGAAAGAACGAGGAAAAAATTTGCTTAAAGCATATACATTTATTAATCTCGCGCATATTTTTTTACGCCAAAAAGTAAAACGGAACCCAGAAATTCCAAAGCACATTTTTCGTCGCGGTAACTCTCGTTTCCCGTAAATAACGTTAGGCACGTCTATTCGCATGAACAAAATATTTTACGACCACGCGGCTCTCCACCCTTTTTTTTCTTCTCCGCGGCAGCAGCAATCCCACAATTACCCGCTCGATTCCAGCGTATAAAGACAGATTCTCAGATTTCGAGGCGATAAGGAGCCTCCCCGACCCACGGAAAAAAGGGAAAAACCCGTCGGAGCCGCGCGCGCGGCACGAGACCGCGTCTCCGACGTCGTCGTATGCGCATCCGCGACGCGCGCACGCAAGCGGGAAGAACTCGAATTCGATATCTGGAGCCGCGCTTATGCTCCGGGCTTTAAAGTCCTCCTCGAAGCGCTCTCCTCGGGGGAATAAGATGAAAAAAAGCGCTCTCGCGCGCGCGATGTCTTTTGATTTACGAGCGGTTTCTGCCCCTAATTAGAATTCAAAGGGCTCCTCGCGCCGCTTGCGAGAGAGAGCGGGAGAGTAAACAGCGCCGCGTGGCGCGGCGGCGGCGCGGCTCCAGGTGGCGATGACGCCCGCGGGGATTCCTTCTGGCGAGTCGCTCTTCTTGAAATATTCCCCGGTTTATCTCTTTGTTACATCTCGGGCGTTTTGACTTAATTTTCTTTTAATTTCTCCGCGCTGCCGGGAGATTAATGGCCAGGAAATTCCAGCCTCTTGGCTATACTCCCCGGCAGGCTGCCGCTGCTGTCGAAATTTTTCGCCGCCGCGATTTTTTTGCGCTGCGCGCCTCGACGGCGTTTCAGGCCGAAAAAATTCGATTAATTTATACTTTTATTATCGGGCCTGTAAATTATTGCTCTCGTAAACCCGAGGCTTGGCGTTTTTACCCGTTACAATTATCGTAATGTTGCTAATTGATGACTCCGGAAAGGGAATTTGAATTTGAATTTTTTGTCGGATAGCCGGATACGTAAAGTATTTTTGCGTTACGGGTTCGAGAGGGAAGAAGATAATGGAATAGCTTCGCCAAGCAGCTATCTTAATTGTAAAATTCAAAAGTGCATAATGCTGCATTCTTATTACTCGGTACTTATTTGCGATTATTATTGCTTCAAGACATACAGTACCGGATGTTAATACGGATTCTGCAAAACTTAGCTTCTTAATTTCGTACCTTAAAAATTCACGCATTCCTTGTAATCTGTAAAAGATTTATTTTCGTTTCACGCGAATTCCTTTAAGTTGTATGTAAATTCCTAACTTTTATGATAAATCGTAAAACAAAAGGGCGACATTTATGTCAACCGTTAGTTTGAGAATGGAATCGTTAAAAAACCCTTTAAAAGTGTTTGACATTAAAGGTAATTAAATTTTATCCCCAAAAACATGTTCGCGTTAATTAACTTGGTAATTATTATAGAATTTTAGTCAAATTTATTTAAAAAGTAAAATAATATATTAATATAAAATAGTGTACCATTTAGTGAAAGAAGAAGCAGAGTTAAATTCCAGGCTCCGCTACCTGTTGATTTCATTTTCTAAAGATAAATATAGCCGCGAAATCCACACCGAACTTCCTTTCATAAAGGGAACGGAAAAAGAACGAGTTCGCCCCTATTTTCAGATGGGCTTTTTAATGATTTTATTGTTAATATTTTATGCCAACACGCTTTTTTTAGTTCAACGTCCGCAGTTCTTTCAGTCCTGTTTTCCCGGCAGGGCTTATAAGCGCGTGTATAAACTGACGGGCCGCTCGCCATCTTTCTTTTTACTGCGCGCGCGCATATATACGGCCCATAAAGAGAGGATTTTACGATTATTGGCACCATCGCCGTTCTCAGCCGTTCGCCGGCCGTATACGAATTCGGTTGATTAATTGAGAGTCTTTCATTCCGCGCGCGGTTTTCACGAGTCCCAGTGCCACGAATTTAATGCGCTTCGCCCAGGTATTTTTCTCATAAAGCGCCCGGCGTATCGGCTTTTCGGATGATCGATGGGTAGGAAAAATCTATACGAAGCTTTTAATAACCGTTGTCGGAGGCCCTTATGAATCTTGCGTGTTTCGGGCTGGGTGATAAAATATTTTTAACTTCAAATTGGCGTAGCTGCCGTTTAGCGTGGAGAAAATTAAAAATTTAATGAAATCTGCCAAAAGAGATTTATTCGGGTTCAAGCGGCTATTGCGCGGGGTAATGTATGAAATAAAAAGTTTTATGCCAATGGCCATTTGGTAATTGTCTGAAATTATCAGGTAGTAACGCGGTTATTACGTACGCCAAAATTAAGTAATGATTATTGAAATTAGTTCAAATTGGATTTTGAAGGAAAAATGTTTCGGGTTATATTATTAAATAGCAAAATTTGCTAGACAAATCTTATCGTGGAATTATAGAATCCAAATGATATTTTAGTATAAATTAATAAACGAACCTTACAGTTTAAAAATATCATCATTTACTCTAAAACATAACTAACTGTACTGCAAATCTTAACTGCTAATTAATGTTACTTTTTCACTACTCCTTTTATTGGATGTTACCTTTAATCTCTTAAACTGCTTTTAATTACTCCTCTACTTCCTTTTTCACATTTATCTAGCGAACGAGCCAGCGAACGTAAAATCAGGTCTAATAAGTACAAGAAGAAAAAAAAATGACGTGATAGGATTTTGCTAGTATACTTAAACCGACATACATATTTTCGTAATATAATATTATTACCCTTGTGAAGATTATTCCTTCAGTTTTCAAAAAAAAAATCCGACAATACATTTAATAAATCTAATAAAAAATTCAACGGCGCTTTCCCAAGACCGCAATACTAACCCTCCCTTTCTCTTCTTTGTCCACAGAAAGGTGTGCAAGAGCTGCCGGTGTCCGCGGGAGGAGCACCAGCGCAGCCCGTCGGAGCCGGGGGTGGTCGGCAGCCCGGGCGGTCTCGTCTCGGGGACGCGGATGCCGATGGCGATGGGCTTCCAGGGCAGCCCTGGCAGCCCGGCCGCGCCGCTGGCCGTCGGCACCCCGGGCCACCAGCAGCAGCCGACCCCGCCGCCCCAGCCGATGCGCGCCGACAGCTTCGAGAGCCCGGTCCACCCGATGCCCGGCGGCGGCGGCATACCGCCCGTCGTCCAGGACGCCCTCGTACAGCAGCACCACCACCAGCGGCACTCGCAGAGCGACGACGACAGCGGATGCGCCCTCGAGGAGTACACCTGGGTGCCCCCCGGACTCAGGCCCGATCAGGTTCGTTTTGGATCTGGCTTTTGTTTCTGGGCCCCGAGTCTCGTGCCCCGGGACGCGGCTCGGCTTTCGGGGATATCGGGTTTGCGCGGGATCTGAATTTCAGAGCGGCGGGAGGGAGTCGGCGGAATTTTTTCAATGGACGCTTTTTACTCGTTGGTGTTTTGCGTTGCGGTTGAGTGTTTTTTTTTTATGTACTTTTTTTTGGCGAATAAGTCGCGTGTAACATGATTACGTTATTATGCGCTACAAGAAACTGTTTGCTCGTTTTTCTTGCTGTAAAAATATATGCAGTAGCAAATTAATTCAAGCTCGAGAGTTATAAGAGATGTAGTTCCGTGCAAGGTCCGCCTTATTACCGCCGGGACAGATGTATATAACTTTGCTTTAAAAATTAACTGATTTAAACAGTTTATCTCGAGGTTCATACGCGCCGAGATTATCAAGCTGAAAATTTATGCCGACTCGTGAGTGGGGTTTTATTAAAACAAGGCTTCTCCCGCGCAAGCCAAGCACGTAGAATAGCGCTGATTGTAGTTTATCAGAATGCAATTCAAGTAAGCCAGACATCAATGACAGAGGCACTGACGTGCATCACAAAGACCTCGTGAGAAGCCTCTCGTACTCGCTCCCTTGAAAAAAAAAAGAAAAAAAACACCCAGCAGGATTTCCATAACAAATTGCAGCAATCACGCGGCGCGAATCGCAACAATCCAACTCGGTCTATTTTTTAAAAGAGAGCTGCGAGATCCCCGAGCAAATATTATCGCGCGACTCGCGCACACGGAGGAAGGTGCAGGAACAGCTGTCGAGGAGAGTCGGGGGCCACTACTCGCGGCGGAGGAGCTCTCGAGAGCTCGCCGCGGCGAGTGGCAGGCGTCGAATTTACATGAAAGGGAAGTGCCTCCGTGAGTCGACTCGGCCGTTGGCTACTTTCTGCAGAGAGAGAGAGAGAGACGTGCTGGAATGAGGAAAAAAGCCAGCCGCCCGGGCAAAAATGCGCGCGGAATGATGATAGCGAGAGGGCTGCTGCGCGACTCTCCTCTTTCACTTTTTGTTCTAGTTTTGCGCTTTACGCTCGCAGCTCAGAGCTGCCCGGTGAAAATTTTCTTCTCTAAGTGGCGCTGATAAGTCGACGGTTCGTCTTACCGGGCAGCGCGAATATTGGGTGTTGAATTGAGTAATTGTACACTGAAAAAAGTAATGCGGTAAAGTTTAATATAAATTCTGGTAAAATCGGAGGACAGACTTGACACGTGAAAAAAAGTGACATAAAATTTGGAAAAATTACAATTTTTATATAGTAAAATTTGCCGTAATTGTGGTAATTTTTACTGTAAAAATTGTAACTTTTCCAAATTTTATGGCATTTTTTTTCATATGTCAAGTCTGTCCTCCGATTACCAGAATTTATACAGTAAACTTTACTGCATTATATTCTCAGCGTTATAAGAAAAATGGAAACGTGATAGTAAAAGAACTTGAAAGTTTATAAAGAGGCTGTTTTTAATACAGCCTTACTTCAGTGAATTTTTTCCGGAAAGAAAACTAATATTCTTGAAGCGCGGCGTACCTTACTGCATCAAGTTTATATCACGCAAGCACACCCTTCTCATTTTTCCAAACGCGTAACTAAATTTTATTTTCATTAAAAAAAAAAAAAAAAAGCTGCTTCACGCTTCTCGGTCGCGACGCGCGCCGAGCTTTGAAGAAGATATCACGGGACTTGGAAAATTATTTCGTCGGAGCTTAAAAAATTTCCGCATAAAATGCGCCCGATAAATTTGTACCTTCGCGCTCGCGTGATTCATGCGGCAAGAAATATATTCTTGGTACGTAGCGGCCAGTTTTATTACTTAACTGCACATCTTCATAACCATTTAACAATTTATTTTATGAAGAACTGCCGGCGTTTCCTCGACTAGTCCTTAGGAATGAAGGTGTAAAATTATTTTTCGAATACTTATATCCCGCCTTAGTTTCTTATTGCCGACGTAACGCTCGAATGCGATACTTTAAACTTTACTAGCTCCTTTCCGAACGTAAAGCTGTAGAGATATACTCTGTTTTTAAATAAAAAAAAAATCGTATTTAACATTAAAATAATATTTTTAAATGCCGCAGGTATTTCAACAAAATCTCTTTTTGCAAAGAATGTTTGCGGGATATTAAAGTTTATTAATACTTTATATTTATCGGAATGAATGTAATTTTATGAATTCATGAAACTTAAGTGGAGAGAATAAAGTTTTAAGAGTATAGTAAAAAAATTAATGTTTCGAAAGCCGTATAATAATATAGATTACTGCACATAAGTAAAAATGGCCTCGATATAATAGTAAAACAGCAAGGAAGAGTATTTTTATTTCGCAGCTTAACCCCTTTCAACCAAACGCGCACAGACAAATCTCTCCTCGAATCCTCTTAACCCACATAAAAGAAACTCCGCCCGAAATGATCAAACGCTCGCCATCTGCCGGGAGATCCGAGGGCCAGAGTAAAAAACGCGCATTCTCCCACATTCCGCGAAGCGACATTGCAAGCGAAGCAGGAAAGCGAGGCATATTCGCGTATTCCGCTCGCACGACGTGCTCCCGAGGAGCAGGCGGGACAGGTGCCTGTTCTTCCTGGCACCTGCGGCGGGCTGCGGTCGTCGCAGGAAAAAAGGACGGGTTAACCCGCGCGCACCGGAAGATGCGCCCGCGAGGCTCTTTCCCGCGCGAATTTAACTCCCGGCGTATGTACGTCCGGTTATTGGATAATGGTAATTCGGGCCCGAGATTCATGTATAGCTCCCTTTGCGAGCTGCTAAATAATTGCGCCGCCGCGTTTCCCGGAGGACTGTTTCTGATTGATTCGGCTCGATTAATTGTTTCGCCGAGGCCGAGCTGAGCTAATGACGCCGATCGAGAGTGTCTTTGGGTGTAAATAGATGCGAGAGACAGAGAGAGAGAGAGAGCTGGCCGGAGGTGCTTTTCATTTAGTTGCGGAACGAGGGCTATTATTAACGCTCGATTATTTAGAATATCCTTTTTGGGCTATTTGTAAGTGGGTATCATTGATCAGTAATATTGCGCTTGTATACGAAATAAATGGCGGCAATTTATCGCGCCAGATTAAATCAGTTCCGTTAGCGATTTTTTAATGCGCCGCAGTCGATGGCTTTTGCTCCAGCCGATGAAAGCTTTCTATTTTTACGGACTCTGTTTCTAAAAGACGGCTCTTTTTTACTTCGCGACGGTTGATGCAGCTGGCATCCTCTTTTTGCAGGGTTAGTTAAAGTAATGATCCAAGCTGACTTAATTTTTTTTTATGCATTTATTTTATTCGGGAATAATCGTAAATATATTTCCGTACGAATTAAGAGTTGTTTTTTTTTCCAAGTCGAGAGAAAAACTCAACCTAAATTTGAGAATATAGTTTCATACAAATTATTGTACGAGAGCAGGTAGAGCATTCGCGATTTCACGCGTGCCTTGATATACGCGACCTTAAATTTATGCCTGAAAACTCGCTCTGCCATTGTTAGAGGAGGTGCAAATTTTAAAATCACCGGCATAAAACAAAGGAGAAAGTAAGCCGTTCCCAAGTGACCTGTAATTATTATTCATCAGCATAAAAAGCGCGTGTAGCGCTAATTTTGCATTTCACCTGGCGCAAACTTCGCGGCAGTTAATTAATTGAGAGTTATTTTACCTTTATAATTATCATGGAAACCATAAGAAAAGCCGGAGTATAGCCTGAAAATTTTGTAATTATATGCAATATCCCCATTCCCACCGATGCATCGATGGTGGCCCGAATGTCGTCTCGTGTAATAAAAGTAGCGCGCGTCGTAATTTCAGTTGTTCTTCGTAAAAATAATTAATTTTGCTTTGCGAAGCTTCACAATGTTTTTCGCTCGCGTGAAATTGTACAGATTTCTAAAAAAATACTTTACAATCAAGAGCAGAGCCTGCATCAAAGACTAATAAACCAATCCCCAAACGAAAAAGCGAATGAACCTCGGTGCGTATAACACACCCAGTGGCAACCCTCCCAATTAAAGCGTTGATCCTCCTCAAGGACCGAAAAATCCACCCTCGCCCCGAAATCTACTAACTCTTCTCTCTCACCTCCACAGGTCCACCTGTACTTCAGCGGTCTGCCGGAGGACAAGGTCCCGTACGTGGGCAGCGCGGGCGAGCGGGAGCGCGTGAGGCAGCTGCTCCAGCAGCTACCGCCCCACGACAACGAGGCGCGCTACTGCAGCGGCCTCACCGAGGAGGAGAAGCGCGAGCTGCGCGTCTTCGCCGGGCAGAGGAAGCGCGAGGCACTCGGCAGGGGCCAGGCCAACCAGGTGAGAGCTTATTTTGGTTTTATTTTTTTCTGTGACCGCGAGAGGATCGCGCTCCGGTGGATCAAGACCGATCGGATTTTATTGGGCGTATGAGTTTATCGGGGGGCGACGGAGAGAAGAAGCGGCTGGCCGCTGATAACGGGTAATGAATTTGAGCGAGCTTCCACGCTGTTGGGGATCTTTTTTTTTTGGGAGAGCGAAACGAGTTTTGTTAATAACAGCGCGATTTGGATAGATTTTTTAAAAAATATTCTTGCAGCTGTCAATCGTAAAGTAACGTTGAGGTAT
Organism: Ormyrus pomaceus; assembly: GCA_900474385.1. NCBI lineage: Eukaryota > Metazoa > Arthropoda > Insecta > Hymenoptera > Ormyridae > Ormyrus > Ormyrus pomaceus. The sequence continues at coordinate 30,490 of UCOM01000180.1, forward strand.
TCGCATAATTGTAGACGTATAGAAGGTTCGATTATTTATGAGCGGCGAAGAATTTTTAAGTTTCGTTTCAAGACGTATAAAAAATACATAAATATAAAGCAACACATTCGAAGATATATCAAGAGATTAATACGCGTTTCTCTAATTTATTCTATCGTCTCGGGATTATTCGCTATCATAATTATGACTAATTTATTTCATTAGAAATTCAAATGAGTATTTCGGAGGTTTCACACAATTTTCATGTAAAGTATCCCGAATGCGTTAAAATTTCTGTTCGCAACAAGAACGGCGTCTAAAATTATGAAAGAATCCATTTCATTAGCATTTCTACAAAACGTTAAGCTGTGTGTTCGTCCATTGGTATACGCAAATTTTCAAATATATAATATTTTTTATCAATCCTCAAATCTTTATTGCTTCTTTCTCGAAAGTATACATTACGTTTTTACCTCCGTTTTAAGCTTCCTTAAACATTTATTATCTAAATTATCCCAAAGTAAACATTCAAATAAAATAGCCCCTAAAAATCTTATCGCACGATTCTCTTTTTTTTTCTTTCTTTCCCGAAGAAACACGCGCCGAGAGAACCAGCAAAACCTCCTTACTTATACCCTTTTGATAAGCCTCGCGACTTTCTTCGGCCCACAGGGGAGCCTCGACATACATAATTCAACGAATGTAGAAGCACCAATACGAGACCGATATAGCTTTTGTCTGATATTCCCGTAAAAACGTGACACTTTTACATTCGAGCGGATTCGAGTCGGGGGAGAAAAAAAAATATTGTAATGCGCATTAATCACGCGCGGCTTAATCCGTGTCTTAACACCTCTGCGGAATCTTTGATGAACCGACTTTCTATTTAGCTGACGCGCCGACGATTTGTAAATTGTACCATTGAGCACTTAATCGGAATTTTAAATCTTTATTTATGTGGAAGATTTACGTCCGACGATGATTTGCGCATTGAAGGCTAGACTTGGCTGCTTAGGTTTCTATTCAAATTTAATAACTGCAAAACTCATTATTATTATCATGCTCTCCTTCGCGACTCAAACCTTTCCCAAGAGGAGCGAGCTCGAATAATAATTGTAACTCGAACGCGCGACGACTAAAATCCTGCAGGGGTAGGAAAATGAATTCCGCGCCGATATTAACCCGGCGACCGCAAAAACCTCAAAACCACGTGCGCTCACTCGGCGCGGAGAGGATAAATTTCCCAGCCTAAGAATCGTTAGTCGCATACCGGCTGACACCGCAAAGCGCGCGCGGAGCTCTCCTCGCCGTCTCGCCTAAAAAGAGTACATCCTCCTCTCTTTAAAACGAAAGAAAGGCCGCGGGGATATATATATATCGATTGAGCCGCCCGACGGGTTCTTGCCGTCTCGCTCGAGGCTCTCTCGCGGCGCGTCGCCGCGCTTCGGTGCATAATGAGGGAAATCCTCTTTTGGGATGGAGAAACCGTACGGAGCGGCGAGAGGGCGTTATTGCGAAAACGAGGGAAAAACAAGGCCGCTGTGGACCGAGATGCAGTTTTTTTTCTTTCCGAGATTGAATGAGTTTGCGGCGCGCGTGGATGAATTTTAGATAGGCTGTTCTTAGGATTTTGATAGGAAGATTGATAGCTTGCTTTTTTAAGCGTCTGCGGCATTGGGTTAAATTAAACTAACAAACTTTTTCTGTTAAATATTGCATCGAATCATCATTATTTTCTTAAACCTTACGACGATTCAACGAAATTGAAATAAAATTTTCTATTTTCTAAAACAAACTAAAAGTCCTCTCTTCCCTTCCAGGTGGAACGAGCTCACGGGAGCGGCTGCCGGGAGTGCGGCCGCACGATCGCCCAGGGCGAGATAGCCGTCGGCGCGAGTCGGGCCGGTCCCGCGGCCCTCTGGCACCCGGCCTGCTTCGTCTGCTGCGTCTGCAGGCAGCTCCTCGTCGATCTCATCTACTTCTGGCGGGACGGCAGGCTGTACTGCGGCCGCCACCACGCCGAGACCCTCAAGCCCAGGTGCTGCGCCTGCGACGAGATCATACTCGCGGACGAGTGCACCGAGGCCGAGGGACGCGCCTGGCACATGCGACACTTCGCCTGCCTCGAGTGCGACAGACAGGTCAGCCATTTTTCGAGACTTTACTCGCGTCTTTTCGCTTTTCGAGCGTAAGGCGAAAGAGGATTGGAATGGGCTTGAGATAATTTTGTTGGTTTATAAAGTTCGTTCGGATGTATATTTTTTAATGTAACGCTTTATTAAAAAAGCTCCTTTTGTTGCACTTTCAAATGTAGACATCAAAGACGATTAAGGATGTATACAGAAGCAATCGATTCGTATAACGAATTATTAAAATTAAAATACCTTTAATACTGGCGCAAATCAAAGCAAAAAGCCAGACAAAAAGAATCCTTTAGTACTGCATCTAATACCACGATTAACTTTACAAAAAGTTGTTCAATATTAAAACCGCTTCCTCTCTGAATCGCATTCGAACCCCATTTTCCTCTTCAGCGGAAGCAGTCCCCCAATCCATTCCTAATCAAGCCCGAAGCCAGCGAAGAAATTCAACACGTCCTCCCGATAACAGTTCGCCCCACGTGCAGAGCCTGCGTCGGTGGCTGTTGCTTTTTTGCTCCTCCCCCTCCGTAACCGGCCCGAGAGGCGCAGTCGCGAGCAGCGATTAGCTCGTTCGTGCCCGGCTTTTTTCGCCGAATGCCTCGGACGGTTTCGATTGCTTCTTGCCGTCTTGGGAGATTACTGGGGCCCGAACCGCGCACCGATCGCGGCCGATTGATCGCCGCGCGCGTTTGCGGCCGCGGACGGGGAAGAAAAAAAAAAGAATTGGCCGGCGGCGATTTATCGGGCTCGCGCTCGCGGAATTTATATCGCGCTCGATCCGCACGTGGAATTTCACTCGGCGCGGGTAATTCGCTCGATTTGCCACCGCGAAAAACGATCGCGCACGCGAAGAAGGAGCTGTCGAGTGCGTTTGGAACGATTGACTCGACTGTTTATCGGCGTTTTATTGAGTCTTTCATTGCTGTATTAGAAGGGAGCTTTATTGGGTGGGTTTAATTAATGATAAGAATAATCTCTCTTAATTAGTACACCTGTTATTCAATGTTACACGTTTATAGGTTCCTTTAAATTTTCATCGAATCTTTCTCTTGTAATACGATAAGAACGGAAAAATACTTTGATGTAACAATATATTTCTAAATGAGCATCCGTAAAAATAATAGTAAATTTTTTAACGATAAATATTTTACTTACATTAAACTTTCTTTTATATTTTAAATCGTCTACATTAACCTCAAAAAATATAATTTTATATAGCAACTCGAAACGTTTATAATCTTCGAAACGTACGAGTCTCATAGATAATTTCGTTATTTACGAAACGTCTCGGCATTCTTTTCGTCCTGAAAACATTTCCAGCGAAGAGCAATGACGCGTCTAAATACTTTTCGCGAGAATTAATTTCAGATAGCAGATATAAAGTTTATCGCGGACGTTTATTGCGAGCTACGCTCGTGCGGCCCGGGATACGTTCGCAATGAAAGATATATAAAATAGCAGCATCATCACAAGGATAACTGAACCTCGCAATTTTTACGCATTGCTCCGTGTCCGCTTTTAAAGTTTACATTTACCTTTAACGGTTACGGAGGACGAAAATTTCATGCGGCAATGTTACAATGAATCAAAGGAATGACTATTCATTACCGACGTTGAAGGCTTCGCAGATAAATCAACGCGGCTCCTCCCGCCAATAAAATTGTTACCTTACTTCATTACGGTCCTACGATTTTTCACCGAATCATTAACTCGCTTAAAGAAGTGATCACCGCGTAATTTCCCGATCTCCCCGACGATAAGCACAATTAAACTCCCAGCGAACGAAAAAAGAAAAGCGACAGCCCTCGAAGCCCCAAAAAAAAGAAGGAAATTCAATATAAAAGGAAGTTAATTGCTCCTCGTCGGCTCGTCACAGCTCTCTCTCCCGGGAGCTCGTCTCGAATTCCCATTTTCCGGCGCGCGTTAATCGTTAATGCATCGCCGATCGGGCGGAGAAGAGATACGTCTCTCGCCGCCGCCACCGCAGCTTTACGGCTCGCCGCTGCGATTCTTATCTCTCTTTCTCTTCTGCCGCGCGGCATCTCTCTCTCTCTCGCCGGTGATTTACGATTCTTTTTCCCTCTCCTCGTTTTTTATTCGCCGATTCCCGGCTCAAAGCCCTTCGCGGCTCCTTACCGACTGACTGCCCCCCCCCCCTTTTTTTGGTTTTCTTGCTCCCGAGTCTGCCTCGACACTTTTAGAACTCGCGACTTTTATGATGGATCGCGCGCGCCGCTAAGCGAGAGGAAGAGCAGCGGCTTTTCGCCGGCGCGGAATGAATGACCATTGCGGGAGGACGCTTCGACGAGTTCATTATTGAACAATCTGCTGCTGGTGGCTTGGGGATTTGTAATTTTTTGCTTGAGCAGTTAATTTTTGGATGTTCAGTCTGCAAGCTGTCTATTTGACGTTTTAAATTTTTTCAATCTTAAAAATCGTAAATAACGAGAGATATTTCCCTGATTCAATCAGGCATTTATGAAAATATCGTTATCCGCAATAAAAACATTCATTACCTGAAGAGAAAAAAAAATGCAAAATTTCATCTTTACACCGCGCATACATTGAAAAATCATCAAAATTAATTTCCAGCGCGTGCAATTCGGATAATTTTAAAACCGAACGAAATTGCTTCATAAATCAACATCAAAACTCGCTGATTTCCACTCTCCTCCGATCCGTATCGTCCGTATTTACATATATAAATAAACCTTTCAATCTCCGGGCGCATTCGATCCAGAAATTTTTAAAATTCAGAAGGCGTCCCTTTGCGCGCTCACGTAGCGACCGCAAACAAAGGGGCCAATAACAAACCGATCGGCAAGCCAAAAAGCTCCAACGTTTACATGTCCTCTTTTTTACTTTCAGCTGGGCGGACAGAGGTACGTGATGCGAGAGGGCAGGCCGTACTGCCTGCACTGCTTCGACGCCTCGTTCGCGGAGTACTGCGACAGCTGCAGCGAGCCAATCGGCGTGGACCAGGGTCAGATGTCGCACGAGGGCCAGCACTGGCACGCGAACGAGTGCTGCTTCTGCTGCGCGACCTGCCGGACCTCCCTCCTCGGCAGGCCCTTCCTGCCCCGGCGAGGGGCCATATACTGCAGCATCGCCTGCAGCAAGGGCGAGCCGCCCACGACGCCCAGCGACTCGTCCACCGGGCCGACACCCGCGCCTACCTTCCCTAGGTGAGCGGATGCTTGGCAGGATTTTCGCTGAGGGATTTTTTTGGTTTTGAGGGAATTTTGAAAAATAGCTCTCCGTGCACTGAATATGAGAAGATACTTGTCAAACGAGTCATATTTTTTGAGTAGTTTGATGTTTTCAAAAGATTAATTGGGTTATTTTTCTGTTACAAAAATTGAGTAGGTATGACTCAATCTGATTGAAAATCCAAGGAAAAGTAGCATTCTTAGGTAATGACGGATCGTAGAAAGGCAAGCATTACATGTATAAGTAGCACATTTCAAAGAATTCGTGAAGAAATAATAAAACTTGGAATTTTATAATTATAATAGTATTAAATAAAAAATATTTTTAAAAAATAGAAATTTAAAGTGTAAATTGCATATTCTTCACGATAAACTGCTTATCATCGATATACAATCAAAAAATCTTTTTAAAGCTTATCTGCCGTGATCGCACATCTGAAGTTCTCAATAAAATAAAGCCTACAACTTCCGTAGCTATAAATTAGCTACGGAATGTAAGAAACATAAAACTGGCCACCAGTCCCATATGATTCTACAGTTACATCTGTATAATCACACATATATAATCTAAGTTAAAGAGAAAATGTTAAGTATAATTATTTGAAAAGTTAGATAAAAGCTACTTTACAAGTAGAGCTAAGACATTCAGGTTAAATATATGATGCCTATCTTGTGAAAAAGTAGTAAACCTAATATTCTTGCTTTTTGACGAGATAAGCGCATCTTGCTCAACGTTGAAACCATTAAAACTAAAATCTTAACATCAACAAAAAAAAAATAAAAGACTTATCGTAAAACTGATCCGGAGCCTAAAAAATCTTTCTCTCCCACAGAATGTCGAAGCGCTCGTCGAAGAACTCAGGCGAGTCGTCGCCCCGGCACCTGGGCTCTCCCCGGAATTCCCCGCGGATGTCGCGGAAGCACCACGCCACGTACAGGCCTGCGCATCAGCCGCAGCATCAGGGAGGCTCGCTGGCGGGCACGCCGACTCACCCTCCCCCGCCGCCCGCGCCTGCCTCCAGCGTCGACGGGACGGCGGGACTCGACGGCGGCTCGCGCGCCGGGGGCCTCGATCGCGTCCTGCTCGAGCGCAACCTCGAGAGGCTACTGCAGGAGCGCGGCTCCCAGGCCGAGGAATCCGGCACCGAGCTCGGCAGGTCCGTCACGAGCGCGATTCTTCTTTGGTGTATTGTGCGCCGAGAAATACCGGGGGGATTATCTAATTGCGCGTCGCGATGCCCGGAGAGGAGACGGCTTTTCTTTTTGTTTGATTTTCTGTTGTCTAAGTTATTTGTGAGCAATGATTTAATTACTTTATCTGTAAATAGTAACTGCGGATTTGGACGTTTAGAAGGTTTTATAAATTAATTAAATTTGTTTTAAATCACTTCGATAAATAGATTTATCTGCTCCGCTTTTACATATGTACACATAGAATAATTAATTAAATACCCAAAAAAGAATTTGATAAAAGTTTTCCAGTGTTTTTTATACGTTTAAAGTCAACATTTCATTTAGATTATAGATAAGAGCTTACACTCTTTTTAAAGCAATTTTTCCAATAATTTAGTATTTTTCCAATTTTTCTAACCATTTAGTATTACAAAGAGATTTTTAACCATTTTTTTTTCAAAGCAAAAGTTTAATTACCCTGCATAAATAAAAACAAATTATTAATTTAAAAAGTAATGCTCAAAACATTGATTATTAACTAATTTTTTGCTACCACTATTGTAATTAAATTGATTAAATTATGCAGAAGAATTTTCTCCAATTTTTTAAATTTTCTTCTCAACGCAACAGATTGATGCAAGCTCGCGACCGCGAACCGCTCCGCTGCATCCCAGGTTCAGCGAGTCCGTCGCACGCATCGAGCATGCCGGAGCTTCCAAACATCCCGGGCTGCGGCATGAACCACTCGACCATAGCGACGTCGCCGTCGACCTGCGTGGCGGAGTCCCCCACGACGGAAGACGGCGCGACGGCTCTACCGATCTCCTCCTCGTCTTCGGTGTCGCCCTCCACGCCGCCGGAGGAGAAAGCTTCCCCGCCACCGCCGGCACCGTCGGGCGGCCCCAGCCACCACCTCGAGCCGGTGACGCCGAGCTCGCGGCGCGTCCGCTTCCAGGGCGATGACCTGCACGACGAACCCTCCACCTCCACGGGCCTCAGGCAGCACGGCCGCCGCTCGCCGCCGTCGCCCTGCACCCCCAGGAGGCAGACCGTTCCCAGATCCAGGAGCCTGCAGCCTGAGGAGGTGCCCGGATGCTCTTCCTGGAGTGAGTGCAGCTCTTTTTGTTCTTTTGCGCGGAGAAGTTGTCGGGGTTTTTGATATAGACTTGTCGAGGTTCAAGTCAAGCGCTCTACTATGCAAATTAGGAGTAATTGCCTAGCTGTAAAGTTACTTTCTAATGTGGAATGAAAAATTAAGGATAGTATATTGTCGGGTTATAGTTTATTAATAATTCAGTTTGCCTCGTAAAACCTGCCGTGATTTTTAATTATGCACACAGTTATTTATTCTGAAGAGTAATAAGTTTTCGATAAAGCCTATAAGCATTATTATGCACAATTTTCGTTTTATTAAACTGAATATTTTAATAAAAGCGTCTTTTAACGGTGTATGAAAACTTTTAGTAGAGTATTTCATAAATGTTAGTTATAACAAATGTTTCTATTACGATTTAAGCGCTAAGATGATCCTTGAATTTTCAGGTACAGTGGGCCCTCGCCTCCGCGCCGAGGACGAGGAGAGCTGCTGCTCGACGTGCAGCTCGTCCAGCAGCTCGGACGACGCGGAGGCTTACGCGCTGCCCCCGCGGCGCGCTTACGGAGGCGTGCGGGTGGCGTACGTACCGAACGACGCGATGGCGCACGCGAGGCGTCGGGCCGCAGGCGGTCCCGGCTCGCCCGCGGCCTCCGGCAAGGACGGCGAGAAGTGCGTCGTGTCCTGATCCCGAGCCGAGGCTCGCTACAATCCGCCGTCTTCCGTCCCGGCCCGCAGGATCACTCTCGGCGTCTAGTGCTTCCGAGGCCGATGGATTACCACTGTCTTTTCGTAGCTCTTTATTAAACGCTTCGACGAAGCTTTTGCGCGTTTTATATGTAATTATCCGGTTTTAGTGATCAAATGTGCTTTTATCGAGAGAGGGAGGGTTTATGATTGCACTGCTACGCGGAGTAGAAAATATCTTGGTCCGCCGTACGTTTACACGATGAAACTGGTGGTTACTTAATTTGAAAGCTTTTTAACAGTGGAACGTTACATTATTAAGATTTGCAAAGATCCTTTCCATTTATGATTAATTTTAATAAGCATCCAAGTGAAATTATATTTTTCTAATGTTTATTTCTATGAATTAGTAGTGCACCGTGTCTACATCCTTAATTTAGACGCTTCTGCATTGCTAATTATTATTATAATTATAAATACGTTATATTTAACGTATTTATTAAAATACACGTCATGTACATTTCAATAAATTAAGTAAAATTGTCGAAAGTTTTCCAAGTCGTTCAATAAATATCTATTGCTAAAACATATCGTTGACGATGTTGCATCTCTTACTTCTATTGAACGTTTTTAGAAAATAAAAAAATAATGCCGGTTAAAAATAAATAAAGTAATGACTAGGTCATTTCCAATTAAACTTCATTTATTGTATAATATTAATAATCAATATTTGCAGTGTAATATATAGAAATTCTATCAAATACTAAATTAAAAATTCTATAAAAGAATGTTAAAATAAGAAGTTTAACATAAACTTCCTACATTCATACACGAAATAAACTTTGCATATCTTAGATGTATCTATGATTAACCCTTCGATTCCTATTCTAGTTAGGCAAATTAATACATATTTTTTTTAAACTTGGACATATCAAATGTATAAAATAAATACTGCCTCTTATTGTAAAATAAATGCAATTTATTACGAAGTAAAAACACAACGCGAGACCATTTTCTGAATATATACTAAAAAAGAACAATCCTTTATTAAAAGAACATTAAATCACTGCCCGATATAAAATAAGTTTAAGTGTAAGTTAAGATTTGGATAAAAACCATTAATTACCTTTTTATAGTAAATTTATAATCAGGAATGATAAAAATGTAATTAAAAAGTAAATAAGTATGTATAAGTGATCGTAATTAAAGCCATATTTATATAGTTAACGAATTCAATGCCGCGTATTATTAGGCGTAAGATAATTTATAAAAATGAATGATTTACATATAGTTGAATGGCTGATTTAATTACAATTTGTTCATTCCTGTAAAGAACACATGTAAAATCTTTCATAAATTACCATGCAACAAAACTTTGTTGTCAAAAGTATTTATTGTTTTATTTTTATAGAATACACGCGATTCTTAAAATTTGTAAGTACTAATTATTGTTGATTTAACAAGAAAATTAATTAAATTACATTAATACTGCGTACAAAAACGATATAAAATAAAAAGTATTATATAGATTTTATCGCTATATATATCGTATAAATTTTATAATAATTTCTGCTGATTTGCGTTTTTATTTAAAGGCATGCTTTATGAATTATTAGTAGCGTTTTTAATGTTTTATTATGCAGGAATAAGACTGTCGTATTTTTAATTTGTTATATTTCAATGTACAAACTTTTACTCAATAAGATGTTAAGACTTTTTAGTGCTTGGCAGTTTTTAAGAAGATTCTAAGTGTACATACTTTTTAAGATTTGGCGTACTAATTAATATAATTAAAATTATATGTACATATCAAATCTAAATTTAGAAATTTGTAAGAAATAAAATTAATAATTAAATTAATATTTTAAAAATATTGTTTTTATTATTTCAAACGTTATTAACCTTTAGCGGGAAAGCTTATGTATCAGCTTTCAATATTTTTTCATTATTATTACAAAATTTCGGTATTATTAAAAACATGCAGATTTTTAACAAAATAATTTTTATTTATAAATGTACATTTATCAAATATTAATTTTTGAAAATGTGAATCATAACTTATTCTTGAACATAATATACTATTGAAACATAAATTATTATTCCAGTTATGTTTTTGCTTATAAAATTCTGGATATACATAAATTAAAAGTAGAATTAAATGTAGAAAAAATTAAAATTAAATAATTAAGAACAGTATGTGTATTATGTACTGCCTTCCAACTTCTGTTCACTCTTGAAATTCACTCATTCAAAAGCAACTTCTTCTTTTTCTGATGACTCAGGAGAATCATCAACTGTATTTGGAATATTGGCTAATATCTTGTCTTGTGAATTAGTCATAAATTTAACAATTGCTTTCTTAAGGTGCTGAAGTTCGTAGCGCTCAGCTAAAGAAGAATTATAAAATATATTCTCTGCTGTTAAATTGGAGCTGAGCACAAGGCCACAAATAAATTTAAGTCTTTCCAAAGCATATTTATCTGCAGCAATTAAGACATTCTCAGCGATGTTTTTAACAATCTGTGAATTAATTCTACCAGTATAAATATAAAGCAATACTTGATTCATAACTTTAGCATCTATGTCTTTAATGACAACCTTGTTTTCTTTCGTTTCTTTCATTCCAGAGTGAAACATTGCATTAAAAACGGAACTTCTTGCAGAAAGTACTGTTTTATGTACTTGAAATTCTTGTTGGTTTGTTACTAGAGTTACATCGCTGAAAGTTTCCTTTTGCAACAAACATTTAAAGTCTTTTGACAAATATTTTAAGTCACTTTTATTTTTTCGTGGATGAATGAATAATTCACATAAAATATCTACAGAGTTTGTTGCACTGCCACATCGACATGAAGCCCTAGTATTGAAGGTATGTAATTTAAGACTATCTGAAATACCAATAACTTCATTGATCAAGTTACAATGACTCAAACCAGAATTGGTATATGTTGCTGATAAGTAAGAAGTTCTGACATCTACTTGAGAACTATCATACTCGCTTTTTATAAGTTTTAGAAAAATGACTTCATTCTGCATTAACAACTGCCAAACTGCATTCTCATCTATCTTGAACAAACATGGCGTGATGTCTGTGAAGGGTAGACCGCGACAATAATTACAAAATAAAATTTTATATTTAAAACTAAAATATGTTCTTTGGGTATCACCAATGTTTACTTCCGCAGTGTCACACATTGCTTGTAATATGAAAATCTTCGGTATTGATTATGTATGTGTCAATTTAATTTTTATATTCAATGATACGATTTCAATTAGCGTAGTTTTACACCTTCACGTGCTGATATTTTTACCGCACTAGGCCAGATTAATTCAGGCGCGCATCGTGTGCCGATATTCCGCATGCGTTAGTCAGTTTTTTTTTTGACAAAAGACGATCGAGATCCATCGAATTTCGAATATGTGTTCGAAATCGATTACGAATCTCGAAGTGCTCTTGATTTTCGAGAAAAAAGAATTAAATAATAAATTCGAACTAGTTAAATTCTGGTGCGCATCGCGCGTCGACATCATAATTCATAATAAATTAATAATCATATTTTTCTTTTTTTTTTCTTGTTTTGTTTACAAATCCTTACTTTATACTATCAAAATTTTGGTATTAAATGTTTTCAAAATTCTCTAACGTTTTTCGAAAAAGTCAGATGAGCAACGCCATGGTGGCTGCATATGCCTTGCAGCAGTTGCAGCCGCGCACTCTAAATTAACCAAACTAATCAAAACGAAAAAAAATGAAAATGCATAAAAAAGTTCTATTTAAATCTGAGCAAAATCATAAAAGTTTGTTTGTGTTCCCTGCAATTTTAATTTATGCAAGTTAGCATAAGTTTATGCAAGTTAGCATAAGTTTTAATTTTCTCGAAGTTAACGCGGTATTGAAGTAAGAATTTTTTCGGTTACATGATTATTTCGTTATAATATTTACGCACATTTGGTTTATGTTTACAATTTCTCTGTTCAGCTTTTGAATATTTTAATTATCTTTCTGTTTTTCTTTGTTACTATTACATTTCGCATATTAATATTATGTTTCATTTAAATCTCATTACTTTAGTTATAAACATTGTGAGCTGATAATACATATTAATTAGAAATAAAGTTTGTATTGATTGTGATAAAATTTTTCATTAATGATTCATTTAGAGAATTAAAAATTCATTTATATAAATTTATTATTTATAAATATCAATCATTACTAAATTTAAAAAATTTATATAATTATAACAATATATTACTAGTACACTTTGTGTATTTACGGCTGCAAAGAACTTATAAAAACCAATAAAATAAGTGAAAACGGGTGCTTATAGAATTTGAGGTTTTTGCACCCTTTCTATTGGATTTTATGTGAAGATTTGCAGCTGAGTTAAAAGAAAGAATAAAAGACCCGAGTTAACGCAATAAATTTCAAACGGCAAATAATATCGAAACATTCATGTATTATTCTTCTGCTCATTTATAAAAATCTGCTTTGACTTAATATTTAGCTATTTGAAAATATCATAGTTTGCTCAGACTAGATTAATATTAATACTTGTGAAATAATCTAATGAAGCTACGAAGAAATCAGAATATTACAAAGAATTTAATGAATACCTATTATGTCAGTATTTACTTTGCCGTGATCTTTTTAAGTCTCTAAAAAACCGATAAGAAAAATTAATTTTCAATTCGAAGATAATACTTTGATATTTTTTTAGTTAATTGAAATTGTTTACCAAAGTCTGGAGTCTTAAGTGATATTATTTGGAAAATAAGTTACCATTAATTCCGAGAATAAATAAATTTAAGTAAAATGTAAATTATTCTATAAATCATTTTTCATGATAAAAGTAATATTCTTGTCGGACACCAGAAGTAGCATAAATAAATTTTAATTTACTGGCATAAATGGCACTTGAAAGTTTCATTTTTTGTAGGTCATCTTTAATTACGAGGTATTGAAAAATTTCTTTAAACTTCGTACTCCTTACGAAGATTTTCGTTAAAATTTTAGCCTTTGATAAATCTTAAGTGCATCAAACTTTTTGAAATAATTACTACACTAAACTTATAACATATTTTAAAAATTAATTTTCTAGTTTTAATGAGAAATTTTAACTAAAATTTTACCGTAAAAACATATTATTGTTGAAAAAGGTTATGAAAGAAAATAAATAAGGTTATCAAAGGATAAATAATAACATATAATATTAGAGAACCTTTGTAATGTTTGCGTAATTTCGATAATTTATAATAATAGAATTAAAAATTATATTAATTTCCCACTGATGTTATTAAAGGCAACCTTCTGTATTTACATAATTTGGAAAACCTGATTTCTAATGGATATCTGAAAGGTCAGTGGTTATACAAAAATAAAAACTAATTTTTTTTTTCATTCAGCTAATAAATGAGGAGTAATAACTAGATTTTGAATTTCGATAATATTTAATCATTTTGAACGAAAATTAAAAATAATAAGCTTTATTAATGTATATAGATATATGCATAAATCATCTTTATGTTTCAGATATACTGTTTAAATTAAAAAAAAAAAAAAAAAAAATTGGCAAACATTTCAGAAGGTCAAAAAATATATAATAATAAAAATGTTAAACGTAACATTTTGGATTAACAAAAACCGAAAGCTCTTTCATACTTTCTTAGAAATTCATGTGCGTTAGTACACGCGAACCTAATCTAATTGCGATAAAAGTAAGAAAATTTCTCAACATTCAATTGGCATCATTCAGCACCGCCTGTCATTTCCCAAGTTCTTCCAGTAAAAAGTTAATCCAGACGAAAAGTTTCCAAAAACTCCTATCGCACATGGAAATACGCAGCGTGAGCAAATTAGATTTGGAAACAATGTTTAAATAATTCAAAGCAACAGAAGCAATCAATCGACGATTACTCCGGCTTTCCCGCAAGCTCGGACTACATAATAATCGTTGAATCATTGAAATGCGAGCGCCAAAAGAATTAGCGGCTTGTTTGCACAGTTGAAAATTATTCCGACCGCTTCGTCTCCCAGGATGAGTGCAAACGGGTTATTAAAACTAATTTGAACGACGGCTCTTTAAACACAATACTGCGTGAAAGTCAAACACGGCGAGATGAAGTCGGCTTTCCCCCGCACCGAAAGCCATATAAATTCGAGAACGGATAAACGTCTCCGTCAAAGTGTCGCTCCGCAGCAGGTTGTGCCATCGACGCTGGACCAATTCGGATAAGCGCGCTACTGCTTCGACGACGTTCTCCCTGATTTTACGGACGAAAGCATTTTCAAAATGTTTGTATTCTTCCTATTGACGCTACTTGTTGTATCGAGCAATCAACTGCCGATGGAGCAGCTCGTTAAGTCGCAAGGTGCCCTCGAGTATAAGACGCTTGAAGTATACAAATTTAAGGGAATACCCGAATTTCACGAACTAGCCAGCGATGAGAAGCGGGAAGTTTATTTTTATGAGCAAACCATCGTTGTGAGGGATTCAGGACGAAAGGATGATAAAGTTCGTCGCTGCGAAGTAATGGAAGTTTAGTAAGTAAACATTAAAAGGGCAAAATTATCATGAGGTTTTGATAATTTATAATTAAAACAATTCTTTAATTTTTAGTCAAAGATTGGAAGCTGAAGATGTTTTAAAAACCTTATCTTCGCTGTTCAAACTAAAAGTTCAAAACGTCAATATGGAAAAAATGATGAGACTGATGAATGATTGTGATTCAGTAGATGATCACCCACACGTAGCACCGCCCAAAGAAACTAATGAAGAATTAGAAGAAGAAGATCTTCCGAAGGCTAATCCTATTTTTAATGGAATTATACCGGGTAAGACAAAAATCTAATTAAGTTAATTACGTAATGCTTTAATTTAGTAATAATTTGTTTAAAACTAATTATTGTGCAGGAACAAACTGGTGCGGCTTTGGAGATATAGCAGAAAGTTATCACGATCTGGCTGGATTCCGCAATATTGACAGGTAATGTACTAAATTAATAATAAAATAAATAACTTTAGAGTTCTAAAAAAAATTTAAATTTGATCGAATATCTTAATAATATCAGATGCTGCCGTGCTCATGACCTTTGCCCTATAAAGGTCCTTGCAAAAGACGGGCGGTACAATCTTACGAATAAAGCTGTATATACCAAGTAAGTATTCGACTACTTCGATTTTAGAAGTTACAAAATTTCGAATAACTGCAAATAACATGAATTTTTTAATTTCACAGATCTCACTGCCTTTGCGACGAAGCTTTTCACGCTTGTTTGAAGAAGGACAATGGCTGGACTGCGAAATTCGTTGGTAACTTGTACTTTTACGTAGGCAAGCCTGATTGTGTTAAGGGATTACCCGAACATCCTGATGAAGTAATGCAATTTGTTCCTGCTACCCGAAAATGGGTATAGCACTAGTTTAATAAATGCAATGAAACTAGTTAGAATCTCTAAAATAAGTTTATTTATTTACGGTCTATTATTATAACTTATTATAATAATTCTTATAATAACATTTTAATCATGTACATATTAATTCAATTTAAAAACTTAAAATTTTAAACTATTAATATTTATTAATACGATTGTAAATTTGTAAATTAAAACTTTATAAATAAAAATATTATAAATAACTGTATGACAAATATAAAGCGTTTTTTAACAAAAAAATTTATCATATTTCCTTGGGATTCAGAAAAGCATTAGTTTAAGTATTTCCAGTTTTATCAATTTAACTATTTAGTAATCGAGATCTAAATCGTCAATGTTAAGAGGTTCGAACTGGTCGTCATTTGAATCAATCGTATTTATTGATAGAATATTATAAATAGGCTTTAGAAAAGCTGTCGATGGACCAATAATCTGCATACGAACACTGCACAGTTTATTGCAATATTTTGCTTTTAATTTTATACGTTCGTCACGCGTCATTCCCTGCAAATAATAGTACAGTTACGTTTTATACTCTTAGACATATAAAAACATTTAAACACTAATTTTTATGTATATTATGAAGGAATCTAAGGCTTCAGAGTTTTGAAATGTTGCAAAGCCAAATTTAAAAGGAAAATACGTATACCCCTAGAATATCAGCGGTACATCCGATGGCATCTTCAGCTGCTGAATCTTTCAATCGACAGCCAACCAAATAACCGGTATCATCTTTCAAATTTACTAAAATGTTTAAGCTAGTTATATTTAGTGGACTTTTAATTCCACTGCCAAATGGGCATTCTAAATTCATACAGGAATCCTTTGCATCCGGAACAATCCTTTTGCATTTTGCACTATAAAAAACAAATTTCAAATATATCATTAAATAAACAAAAATTTTTATATTAATGGCAGATTTATTCAAACTATAATAAAGAACTGTTTTTTAATCGTTTATGTTGCTTGATTAGTTTAATACTATACCATCTAGCACACATTAGAACGCTATTATCGCTATCAAGGTTCATATCATCAACAACTGCATGTATAAGCACCAGCAATTGCAATCTGTCGTCAGAAGGAACTACAGCCGCACGATTCAATCTGCTAGTAATTTCACTTATGGTCATTTGTTTCGTAATGGAATTCGCTAAAATTAATTATCAAACGTATTATTTATTTTATCGTAAGTATTTGTAAAATAATTAATTAATTGTTTTGTTCGATAAATTCAAAATTAATTAATGAAATACAGTAATAAACACATATTTTTAATCAAAGAGAAGTTAAAACAATTATTGATTATAAAACATAAATTACGATTTGGAATGGCAAATGGAGAATTTGATCCAATTTCTGGTTTACTTTTAATTAGCTGCCTAATCTCCTTAGTCTGAGGAATTTCCGGATTTTCGGTAATTATGGTTTTTCTCACTGAAAAGATACGGTTACATTATTTATCATTTATATAGGATTCTTTTATGACTCTTTTGCGTAAAATTCAAGCTTTTGACGTGCCTATTGTCAAGGACGATTTTTTCACTCTTTCGTTAAAAGTAATTTGTGCATCCGCTAAAAATAGCACAGTTTGTTTCGATTCCCATTTATCAGCCATTTTTATCCACTCAATGTCCCATAGAGTTAAAGAAACTGTTTGATCTGTTGATCCATCTCCAACTTCAAATTCACGAATTTTCGTCAGTTCTCCCAAACGAGTAACTATTTCACGAGTTTGACTTACCTAATTTCAACAATATTCTAGAATTATCATAATTTAGAGGAAATTATCAACGCTAATTTTGCAAAAATCGGGATAAAAGCATTATCAAAATACTTCATAAAACTAATGATGTGATTAATAAAATAAAATAAAAAACCTAATGAAACTGATGTTTTCTATTTTACCGCAGCGAAACGAAAGACTGATATTATAAATAAAATAAAAGGGAAATACGTACAAAAGTTACAACAACAATAGCGTCGACATATTGATTCTTCAAAGTCTCACAATTTTTTAAAATATACGCTAAATCAAAAGCTCCCGCAGGATTTTTCGTTGGTAGACGAACCAAAGCTTGATAGCGTGGAGCAGCCGGGCTACTGTGCACTTGAATCAAAGATGAGCTTTGAGTCAGAGTTAACGTTAAATGACTAGTCACGGAAGGAACGTAAATTTCGTTTGGATCGTCGATTTTACGTTCCGATATTTTAGCATTGATGATTTCAACTATTAAAAAAAATTGTTTTATTTTTCACTAAAATTTTATGAAATTTATTTATTTTTTTTTCACTTACCTACACTTCCAATAGTAAAAGTTGTAAATAATTTATTAATGTAATCAACTGCACCCCAAACAGTTGCGTTTATAAAGTCGTTTATTGAATCTCTAAGAGTAAAATTCCAAACTGCTCTTGATCCAAAATTGACTGGAGAATTGTAATTCAATTTTAAAAATAATTTATTTAATTACACATTTATTTAAACGGTACATCTTAAATCTTAAATCTTAAATCTTAAACTTCAGCCATTGAAATATAGTGAAAAAATATTAAGCATGAATTGGTTTAACAATGGACGAGCTTTATGATGAAATTGATTACTACGAATATCAAAGGGCGCGGGAACGCCCTATGGCAAGTAGGTTACTTTATACTGTGTACTGCGTGCATTATGGAATTGCATAAAATGACATAAAGTTTTTTATTTAACTAGGAAATATCGAGATAAAATACTTACATCTCGTTCGTGTTGGATCAATCACTTTTGAATTTTGGCTTCTTATAATAACGCCAACGATGATAGTATTCTGCATTTTCGGCTGTAAAGAAGATATCGACTGACGCGTTACATTCGCCATTTTTGTATTTACTTTTATCTTTTATGAAAAGAGGATGATGAAGGTTTTCTCTTTTAGGAAAAGAGGATTTTTGTACCGAACTGATTTAGAAATTAATTTTATGCAATGACCCGTTCCTCAAATTCTCAACCGTTTTTTTTAAAAAGCTTGCAAAATTCGCTCGAGCGATTGCAGCGCCACAAACTGCTTTCCCGTGCGCATTTTAGCGGATGTTTTTTATTTAAATCAAAGGAACAGTAGGTAAGTATTATAGAAAATTAATAAGAAAAGATTTCGTTGTATTTCAAATTATTTATTATTTTACAATTTTTTTTGGTTTATAATACAGATTTGAATACTTTTATGACTTAACTACTTTTCAAAAAATATTTTTATTTATACACTAGAAATACAAATTTATATTTGTTCGATATAATGAAAACTAGCGTAAATTTGAGTACAGAATCGAATTATCCGTCAATTTTTTCAAAAGTATGCAGTTGGAAATATCCAATTTTTTCAGTCAATCAAATGTAAAAGAATTAATTCATGAACCGAGGTTATCGTTAATATGTACAAACTGAAACTATTTTTATTTGAATGTACACAATAAATATTTTTCTTGCTGAGGAACAAGATTCTCATTGCCACTAGAATTTCAATTGATAATTATTAACTAAATTTTAATAAAATAAAGCATTAAAAAGTAATGAATAAGTTTCATGAAAAACATGTAAATTTAGCAATAAAAATTATTTTAATAAATCTGATCTGATATCAAAATTGTTTTTTGAAGGAGATGATACCCGACCAATGCAATTGATTAAATATAATGAAAACGCAAGACATTGCATACAAAAATACATGTCTGTCAATATTAAAGAAATTCATCTAATCAAAGAATGAAAATCAAAAGGTTTGAATCATAATCGCATTTTTAAGGCACAAATTTTTGCTAAGTAATACTGCCGTCGTTTATCATTAACCTAAAATAATTAGTACCTAAATACCGTAGTAACGCTCAAATCACAATGGGTTTCTGCGGTTTGCCGTGAAAACACAACATGTTTGTCATTTACGTATCTAAAATTGAATTAATTCAGTCGCTTTGACTCAATGTAAAGAAGTATAGTAAACGATCTTTAATTGAATTCTACCTCGTGCAGTTTCAAATTATTTTCCTAAAAAAATGTTCGAAAAAATGTTTGCATAATTTGCAGAAAAGCAAGTAAGAATTTCTCGAAAAGTAATAAAAAATAAAGAATAAATTTCTAAAAAAAAAATGATTAAAATTATTGCTCATTTCTAAAAATGCAATTTTGGTCGTATAAATAAGTACATTTTTATAAGTATATCTTTCTTAACAATACATACAATACTTTTTTAAAGAAATCCTTCTCATAACATTTCTAAATATTGTGAAAACTTTTTTCGAAATAAAAGAACACTACTCTCTTGGCGAGAAATCATTTCAGGAACATTTACGTATAAAATCGTATTAAAATAAATCCTGCAAAACGATCTTCCGTAGAAAAGACTCGATAAACGGGAAACCGTTCAAACAACGCTCTCCGCGATAAAAACCTGATAAACGCAGGCAGGCATTCAGGCATATTTGCTCTACGATTCGTCACCTACTGTATACACCGAGAACTCTTTCAATAAAGAATGGCGCGAACTCTCGGGAAAAGATTCCTGGCACATTCGTACTACAAAAGACGCGTGCTCGAAAGACTCCTAAGCTTCTACCTTGCTTAAATGCCGCGCAGTTTCCAGCCGCTTGCAGCGCTAAAATAATAAGACAGATCCGCGACCGATTTCACCCGGCAGGAGCGGCGTTCTCAGACGGGCGTCTCGGGATTCTCCCAGTCCTGGGCGTTCTGCCTGGACAGCGAGCGGCCGCCGTTGGACCAGCTGGTCTCGTGGACGACCAGTCCAATGGAGTCGGCGCAGTGGTCGAGAGCTTCCAAGCTAGAGTTTCCGCCGCCACTGGGTTGACTCTTAAGAGTGTTGGATACGGGAGAGAGCGAGTCGCTGCTCTCGTCGTCGGGGCTCAACGGCTTGAAGACGCTGTCGGAGGTAGAGTGCGACGGACTGGACATCTCGGACACGAGCGGCGTCGACTCGCCGTCGCTGTCCTCGGTCATGACAACGGCCGACGTTGCAGCTTCGCCCTGCAGATGCTGCTGGGATTTGCTGCCGCTCAGTAGTCTGTCCTTCAGGCGGCTGAACTTGCCTAGGCCCGTGGAGCTGCCGCTGCCAGAGGTGGCGGTCGTCACGGGCACGGGGATGGAGATGGTAAACTCCTCGCTCAGCGACGACGTGGATCGGCGCGACTTGAGCGAACGCCTGGACGCGACGCCGACGATGTCGCCGCTGCTGCCGTAATCGTCGGTCGACTTGGATCTGGAGGCAGGTTTGGGCGAAGCCGGAGGTGAGACCAGCAGCGACGAGGGTCTCTTGATAGAAATCTGCTTGCCGGAGCTCTTCTGGTGGATCGTGCTGGTCGGCGGCGTGCGGTAGTGGTTGGCCGAGCAGCTGGACACGATGCTGCAGCGCGAGCTGATGCTACGCTGAGAGCTCGTGCGGTGAATCGGCGGCAGGCTCAGCGAGTCCAGCGAGCTGTCGGAGCTGGTCTCCTCCGGCTCGTCCGAGACCGGCACCCAGTGCAGTAACGGGTTGGACTGCAGGATGACGTAGTCCGTGTCTTGAGAGACGCTCGATGCCCTGGATCTCACCCGATCACCTGGAAATTAAGGCTCTACAGTGAGACGTCGCTCTCTTTTGTCGGTTCTCCGGGCGTGCTCTGCGGTTTTTTGGTACGTTTATTTGATCGGGTGTGAGTTTTCGTGCAAAGATCTTCCGTTGTCCGGCCGATCGAGGATGCGGTTTTTTGAGTTATTTACTGACTGGACTCGTGCTAAACGACACTGCATGCATAGTGCACTGGTTTAAAAAATACGGGAGGCTAAGGAGTGGAGTGTTTTTAGCGAGCTGGAGCTTTACTACGTTGTTAATTAATTGACAGGTTCTTGCGTTTAGAGAAGTGAGATAAGGCGCTTAGTCATTTCAACCTTGAAAGAGAAAAAAAAGATCTAATTAGTCGAGGGCTTTATTAAGATTCATTTTCCAATTTATTGATTTTATGCTGTTAAAATTAATTTGTATAATAAAACCCCCGGATTAGAGGAAACACAATAAGTTTTTAAATAAACATGCTATTAGAAGCAAAAGTTGTAAAAGTATACTTGAAAGTGGTAAAGTTATAAAAAACAGAAGAAAACAGTCTAAAGTTTGATCTACATTGACTACACTAAAAGTCCTTTGCCTTCAAGACCTGCCCTGACAACCGTCGCAACTCGGAGCACTGGATTGCAAAGACTTGTAGTCGGCATTTCATTCACGCAAAAATTTCGTTACAACTAAAACAGTATAGTAATAAACTCGTGCTTCTGTGGTAACTTTTTTCAAAGAAATGCTTTATTGCCATTTATATATAGATATATTTATATATATTTGTAATTATAATATAATACTTCTGTTCATCAG
Source organism: Ormyrus pomaceus (assembly GCA_900474385.1). Classification (NCBI taxonomy): domain Eukaryota; kingdom Metazoa; phylum Arthropoda; class Insecta; order Hymenoptera; family Ormyridae; genus Ormyrus; species Ormyrus pomaceus. The sequence goes on from UCOM01000180.1 coordinate 52,593, forward strand.
CAAATTTCACACGCTCGCGTATTCACGTTTACAAAAAGTTCTATCGGATGCTTTCAACAAAAAATAATCATTCAACATTATTTATAAACATTTCAACAACACGCCAAAACTGCGAAATACTCGAACCTGTGACATTTGGAACTGGTCGAATAATCGAAAAACCAACCACTTTTTAAAATCTACATATAATTTCATAGAACATCGTGCATGGCCTCGATAGAGATCAATAAAAGGAACAATTGATTAGCTACTCATGAAGACATAGGCTTCTATCGCATAATTCATATATCACAGTTCCTCGAACGAATGTTGTGCTTTTTAACAAGCTTGTACTGACTTAAGTACTTGAATGACGATCTCGGAGTCATGCTAAGACTTCAATCGCGCATTCTACATTACAGTACTTGCGCACTCACAATATGGAATCTGCACCTTACTATATTTTCTCAACGTACATATATTTATATCGTCTACTATCGACTACTCTTTGTTTTGTATATTTTAAATAAGCTGATGATTAGTCAACATTTTTATCTATTGCAATTAAAATCTAAACATAATGAAGTACATACAAATTTTATAAAAATTGCTTATTGTTTGCAAATTCTCTAACAATATATGTATATTCTTTTTTAGCTAAATAACATCTAGTTTTTGCATTTCGTAGCTACAAGGCGTCAAAAGCAACGCTCATATATATGTATTTACGAAATGAAGTATATATTATAATGGCAACATTTTCTCGTTAATCCTAATAAATTCAACTTTAACATTGGTTTCTTTGTACGAGATTTACATTTTATAACAACAGTGTCTTTAGGCAAGCCTGCGTGTCTGTAATTATAAGTTACATTTTATTCTATACTTAATTACGAAATGCTGCAATACGGTCAATTATCTTTTTACGCACAATGGCAACAAGTCTTTCAATTTACATTAGTAAAAAATACACAACACTTACGAATTCGAATAACAATCATAATTCTTCCAATAATACGCAAACTATAACTATTTTTTGAAATGGCACCACTAATTATGTAACCGCAAATACATTGCAACAGTCAGCAGTTTTTCAATAACTTGAAACATTATATTATGATTGATTAAGTTATAAAATATATAACTTTTTTACAGTCTTAAATCTTTATTTGAATTAATGAGCACGCTTCAAACTATTAGACTGTTCATAGTTCAGAAGATATAGTTCATAAAGTATTATTATTCTGTGTATCTACTGCCAAATCTTTTAGCACACAATAGAAAGTACGAAAAAAATGCTTCATATTATATATATAAAAAAAAATGTCTACACTATAAGTCCCAAAATTATTTTAATAGATGCCAACTGTAAAATTTTCAAATTAAAATTCGATGCAAAGAAGGTAATAAAAAGTTGAATTTTTCAAATTCTTAAAAAACTATCGAAAGTCACTTATAATGGCATAAGACGGTAAGGCGAAGGAAACATTATTTTTCGTACTCGCACACGCTCGAATTAAAAAACAAGGATCGGTGTGCCGCATGAATCATTTAAAACAAACAATTGAACTGTGTATAGATTGTCTGTAATGGCAGCACTTACACGAAACATAACACGTGTGTTTCGATTATAAACTCGGTCGCCGTGAGTGCATAATTAATTAGGCAATTGGTATGCGATTCTAAAGTTTCGTGGCGTATTCGTTAACGGAGTCAGGGCTTTGGTCGGACCTCGGTGGCTCTTGGACTATGACCAAGGGCAGTGTAAGCGGAAGAGAACTGGGCTCACCTGGCAGTGAGTCCGTGGGGACAATAGCCGGGGAAACCGGCACGTCCAGCACGTCCTCGCAAGCCTCTTCGTTCAGCGTCTGTAGCGCGCCGCAGATCATCTGCTCCTCCAGTGTCACCTGCAAAATAATCGCTGTCACATATCTGGGAAGGCTTGATATTCTTTGGAGCACACTGCGCTTTACGGGTTTAAAAATATGCGGCTGCATTCGAAGCTGTCTACGAAAATGCACACCAAGGTTTTTACGGAGAGCTTTAAATGTGCTAAGAGGTGCACAGATACAGTTCTTACCTGGAGCTGTGATTTTATTTTTAATCCATGCGTGCGTGAGATAAATAGAACTTGTGATCAGTGATTTTTGTAAATTAAATATTGTAGGTAAGTTAAAATATTTTATATTGTTCGAAACATATGGCTAAATTGGGGTAATTAAATTACTTTACAATAATTAACTAGGTTTAAAAAATATATTATTCATAATGAAAACCTTATTTTAATTAAATTTAAGACAGGGTTTTTTTTAAATTAATGATTTGTATATACATCTTATCGTTAATTTAAAATGTTATTACTTGTTTTTGTTTTACTGCCAATAAATTATTTGACCGAAGTATCTTACCTGCTTTTCCATAATAGACTGCTTATTCTGATCTCTTCTTGGAGGACCATCAGTTCTAGATATACTTTTTTCCTTTTCAACGATTGTTGGGACCCTCACGGACGTACCTTGAGTACTGTGATCTGTAGATAATGTTATTAATAGTATGTATTGTTGATGTGTATAAAAATTTCAAAAAGAGAATTTACCAATATTTACCTTTTCTGCTGTTTTCATCTGTTCCGACAATAAATCTTACACTTCGAGGTCCCTCTTCCTGTGTCGTAAAACTAGTCAGTTCTTGCTCTCTTAACGACACAATTACCATACGAAACAATTCCCAATCGCCAAATGACATTCTTAATACCTGTCATTGAAATTAATTAAATTATTAATATTCTTATAATGATTCTTTAAAGCTGAAGTATATCTCTAACTTACATTTTTCAATTCCTGTAAATCGCAATGAAGCAAAACTCTGCCAGTAATATTATTTTCTTTAATAATTTCTTTGTAATGTAACAACTGATTCGGATTAAGATCTTGAATTTTATCAAGTAATTCACATAATGTATCGACTGTCAGTAATGAAAGTTTGATGTCCAGAATATCCGACTGTAAAAAAACAATAACAATTTAATAGTTTTATCGTATCACTCGTCTCTTAGCATGTAAAAGAGCGTAGAAAATATGATATCAAATTATAAAATTGAAATCATAAAGCATTTATAAATCTCATAAACGTGTGTATTCTTACTGGTAAATGAGTAACTGCAGAAAGCGGTTTGTGCATTGGCTCAACAACGGGTGGATAATGCGGCCATTGATGAGGTAATTGCCATTCATAGCCTGGCCTCACAGTGGGCCAAACATCGGCAGGTTGCGGTAATGGTAACGGTGGATGATTTCCGACATGTTGTCTTGGCAATCTTGGGTGTCTATTGCGGTTCAACCAGCCTTGTTCCGGGACTCCCGGACCAGCCGTCATTGGCAATGGGTTGCTCCACTTATACATGGCATGATGAGTAGGATCTTCGTCTAAGCTCTGCTGCTCTTCCTTGATCTTCTTTTTAATGTAAGGATCGAGATTTATCGTAAAGGGTAGGAAAATCTTCATGTCACTAACAAGAAGGCTCGAACGGTGAAAAGTCAGGAAGACATCGAGCTTGCGCTCATCCCGGTCCATTTCAAGAAGAGGTTGAACATCTTTAAAGATTGGAATTTGTGGACGCACCCTATAATGTGAAGAATTATTAAATATTAGATATTGATTATTTTGCTAATAATATAAATAATGTATATCAATGTCTTACTTATCATATAAGCTTTTTAGGGACATCGAATCGTCCAGATTCTCTTCGCATGTATCATAATATAAAATCATCCATGAAGTTCTAAATGGCCATTGCTCGGTAATATTAATCCAACTAGCTAAATGATACCAGTTAAAATCGATTTGGAATGCTTTTAATAATCTTCCTATTAACAAATAAAAACCAGATGAGAATTTATTCATGTGGTAATTAAAGGTATCGAATATTTAAAAGATACTTACCTGTGACGTAAACTACATTCATCAATCGCCGCATACTACGAGGATTAACGTCGCTAAAGTAATCGTCCGTTAAGAGCATCTTGTTCAAGTCCTGAGCACCTCCCAGACGATTCAAGTTACTGCCTATACTACTAGCTATTGATTCACTGAGTCTCAGCTTCCTGCTACCCTTTCGACTCGGTGGCTTTAGTTTCTCATTACTGTTCATTACACCAGATTCTGTACTCAAGCGACGGTTCGATACCGAGCGCTGCATTGGATTTGTCGTCGCATAATTGACACTCTCCTCTGCGTCGTTCCAAGTCGTTTTCTTATTGCTATGTAGAGCCGTCTGCTGGGCTATTTTGACTTTGCGTAGACCGCTATTTTGTAAGTAAAAGGGCAAGTGCACCATGTTGCGTAGGTAGTCGTGACCACCTATATTTGACTCTGTAAATAGCCTTCGACTATTTACTTCCACAGCCTGGAAATTCAAAAATGAATAAATTTTAATCCATATAATTGCTTTAGTGTAAAATTCTGTTTAACGTTGAATAAAGAATTACCTTAGATATAATGTGAGGATCAATAGCTAAAATAACAACGAAGGGGCACCCATTATCACTGAATAAAGCTTGAATAGCATCGAGCACCAATAATACTTTGTCTTGCTCGCAGCTATCAAGACCATCAACAATCACTACCAATCTACTCTTTTGAGCCGTAAAACTATCTAGGCACTTTACCTGTTAAAAAAAATATAAAAAACCAGCCATTACTAATGTAGCAATTCTTTAGCAAATTATGCGTATTTACAAAAATTCTTACCATTTCCGTCATAAGATTAACTTCGCCTTTAAGGGTTTGTAAAAATCCTTCACTCTTCAAAGTTTCGAGCCTGGCAATCCGTCTCCTGAGCTGCCTTCGTTGCGAGAAAACAAGAGATTGTATGGTTCTACTCCACGTGTATAAATTTGCTACTACACTGACAGCCAACAACAATGCAATACTGATCATAATTATATGCGCTGTCACCGGTTGAATTACTGGCCTGTAAAAGCATATTTGATTTTCTTTTATTAATAAAATTTTTATTAAAAGCAATACTTATCGCAAAAAGCTAAGGTAAATTAGAAAAACTTACGATTTATCGTTAGGCATATCGATGAGATAAACCGTAAGCACAGTAACGCCAACGAGAAAGCTGCAGAAGCAGAACTCGAAAATGGCCACGTAGGGCAGGCAGCACAGATGCCTCCACTTCCACGAGGTAGTCGTTTTAACTGGCTTTGGCCTGAATGCCCGGTAGAGTCGAGTCGGCAGCGAACCAAATTCGCTTTCAATCGAATCGTACAGCGAGCCGACCATCTGAACGACGGCGTTCTCACCGGCAGTCGTTGTGCCCACTCGAGTCTGATCCGTGAAGTAGAATTTTATGGGCTGTATGGCGAGGCCGTCGTGCGTCGTGTTACCCGGCGGATGGCAGAAGGTCACTTGTAGCAGCAGCTTCAGCGAGTTTAATTTCGTGGACAACGCTACGGTGAAATTGTACGGCCAATACCAGTCGCATCTGTGAAAATAAACGCAAAATAAATTAAAAATGATCTTAATCGTTTTTTTTTTTTTTTTTTTTTTGAATCGCTTTTTTCAAGATTTTGAAAATGCTTTTTGGACTTAATTCTTGTTTGAAATTACTACAATTTAAAAACAAAAATTTTGCAATAAAATTATTTTGATAAAAGTAAAACTAAATTAGTTTTTAAAGTCACATTTTAAATTAAATTATTAATGAAATGATGCGGATTTGAAATCTTACCTTTTATTGGCATACCAAACCAACACTAGGAAGACATATACGATAACAACTAAGCTCGCTCCAGAAATAAGTCCTATTAGCCAAGATCGGCATATAAGACCAAGAGTCACTCCGATCAAAAGTGAAGCGTGTGTCACAACGAGAAATAACAACGAGGAAAATTGGAAAGACGGATCAAGCCATTGGCGGGCAAAATTCTTCATTTCCTCTGTAAAATCATTAATTCTCAGAAATAAAGTCAAACTAAATGCTTCGTACAAATCATTATCTTTAACTCACCTCTAAGCTTATTTAATAAAAAAGATTTTCCCGATCCCCACTTTGCATAAAGACCAACCGTAATAGGAGTGGAAAGCGACGGCTCGCTCAGTATATCTGCCAGTGCACTGCTGTAGAGATCATAGCCCAGCATATTTTCGTTATCTTCGTTAGTATTCAATCGACCTTTTAACAAAGCATCATTTATTAACTCAATTATTACACTTTAACGATCGCAGAATTTCCAAACGAATTTCAACTCACGAGCGCCGAAGATCTGCCCGAGGATCGTTTTCGGATGATTGATGTCGATGTTGTAAGGCGTCTCGCCCTGCTTGTTCGGTCTGTACAATAATTGACTATTCTTAGGATTCCTGAGTAGAATTTCGACGATGCCTTTCGATCTTGCGCGCATCGCCACGTGGAGCACGGTGTCGCCCTTCTTGTCCGTCGCCGACACCTTCGCCTTTTTATCAAGCAGCAATTGAACTATTTCGGCATTGCGCGACCTCACGGCCCTCAGCAGCGGCGTGTCACCATCCTTCGTCGCTATTTCCAGGTCCGGATTCGCCGTTAACAGCACTTTCAGGATCGATACGTTGCCCTTCTCCACCGCTATGTAAGTAGCCGTTTTTCTGTCCTGGGGTAATGTAAAAATGTTTGTTGTTACTTTTTTATTTTGGATAGAAATGACAGTTGTTTAAAAACATGAACGGATAATTGTCGGTGAGGCAGTGGCAGAAATCTGAAGGAAAAGTTCAGGTGGAAGCTCGCGAATACTTGAAAGTAGATGGAGATTACATTTAGTCAGACGTGCGTCACGCGTGAAATATTACTTGCGTTATCTTTAAAAGTAAGGCTGCTTTTTCTCATTTCTCACTTTCCGGACAAAGTTATTTCTGATTTGCATGTGACTTTAAGAGTCTGAAAATAAAGTGTCTTATGTCTTCCATAATTTACACCGAAGTACAAAGAACTCAGTCTGCGCAAATATTTCCCGAAGGTTTGGAAATTTTATATTCGCATTGATAAAACCTTATTTCCCTGTTTACAATTTATTTTTTAACTGCGTCAAAATTAATTTAAAATTATCCTATCATTTGTAGTTGTTGATTTGTAAATTTCATCCAATATTTGTTCGTATAATTCCGCTATACCTTCCTACAAGGCTTTTAAAACACATCTGCATACTCGGTATACGTAAATAAAATCTAAAAATTGGATTTTATAACATAAATCTATCTCCCTCCTTCCAAATCGCCCAAGACTACATTATTGAGAAACGTGTCGCATACCTTGCCGGGAATGTCGACGTCCGCGTACTTCTTGAGCAGCGACTCGACGACACCCCTGTGCCCGCCCTTGACGGCGTGAATCAGATTGGTGTCGCCGGACTTGTCCTGAATGTTGATGTAGGCCCCGGCGTTGAGCATGGCGTTGGCGATCTCGTGAAAGCCCTCGCGGCACGCGATCGACAGGGCGGTGCAGCCGTCCTTGTCCACCGCGTTCACGTTGGGCTTGTGCTCGAGCAGGAGAAGAACGACCTCCACGTGGTTGCCCAGCGTGGCCACCAGCAGCGGCGTCCACGAGTACTGCGGGAGGGGAGGTTCGAGTTTCGTTAATCGTTCGATTCGCGTGGCGGTTGAAAAAAGTTTTTAAATGGCGATTTCGTCCCTTTTCAGATGTGATGTGAGGTAAAACAAATACCGCAAGATTCAAAATATTAAAATTTATCGCTGTTTTCGCGTGGAATGTAAATACAATCAAAGAGAAATCTTGAATCTTGTTAAAGTGTAAAACTCAAAGATACGTCAAACAGTTGAAATAAAAATAAACAATTAAAAAATAAATAAATAAAAAGGTGCACCTCAATGCCTATTCAATGTTTATTTTTTGCTTCAACTTGTAAATTCACCATTTATATTCTAAAGACTAAACTATAATTTTTTAATTTTTTACATAAAAAAAAAAAAACAACAGCAAATCGCTTACCATGCCAGCTGTGTCGACTGTGGCACCAGCTTTTAGAAGAGCATCCGCAATCTCGAGACTACCTTTTCTGGCAGCCCAAATAAGGGCCGTCGTGCCGTACTAAATCAAAATTAACGATATTTTTTATAAATTTATTTAATCAAGAATAACTCTCAATTTTAATCTTTACTAAAAGCCAAAGAATATAGCTTCAAAAAACTATATTCTCAACAAAAAATGGCACTCACTAATTTAATACTAAAATTGCATGAATACAACTTAGTGCATCAGCAGAATGCAAACAAAAATAATAATAAAAGCAAAGGTATCGATAGAGTCAACTAAGAGCTTCAGGTATCTTACCTTATCGCCGACATTGACCTTAGCGCCATATGCCAGCAGCTCTTTGACAATATCAGTGTAGCCGCGACCGGCTGCCCACAGCAACGAGGATATGTGATAGTTTCCATGAGCGTTGACGTCCGCACCGCGCGCTAACAGTAACGTCACCGTAGACGATCTACCTTTATACGCCGCCCATATAAGAGCCGTCCATCCCCCCTGCAAAAAAAAATCATTATCACTTTATTTGCTTGAGAATAATAAAGCTATAAGAAACGAAAAGGACGAAAAGTCGCGAAGAACGAAAGAAGGGCAATTGAGTAAGTTAGTGGCTGATTAGTGGTCATGCTTACCGCGTCGCGATGCTCAAGCGCGGCGCCGTGTTCGAGTAGCTCGACGCAGATGTCGTTGAAGCCCTCCTTGGCTGCGAAAAGCAGTGCCGTCCAATTGTCCTGAAAATTGCACCGATGCGTTAGACAAATAATAAAGAACTCTTCCGCGAGTATAGAGTAAAATCGCGGGGACTCACCGCGTCCTCGGCATTGACGTCCGCTCCGTGGTTGATGAGCTCGCGAACGAAGTGGATTTTCCCTCTGCTCGCAGATAGAATGAGAGCTGTGCTGCCATTCTGTTGAAAGGGCAATTTTAAATCAGAAAATGCGTCGGACGGAGCTTTGTATTCCGGGTTTGTTATGAGATTTCGATTATGTGTAATAAGTTACATAAAAAAGGTTTTTTAAATATAATTTTTAAAAATACGGTGGAAAGATAAAAGATAAGCTTTTTCTATTATCTAAATCTATGTCACTGAATAATTAAAAATGTTTTATCTCTTAGCGTTAGAACGAAATTCCTTTTAATAAAAATATATTTTAATTATAATCTCTAATAAATTTGAGTAAAATTCAAAACAAGTTTTGCATCAGCAACAACCGACTACTCATGACAACTCACCTCGTCGCGATCGTCGACCTGGACCCTTTTGTTCTCGAGGAAGTTCTGCAAGCCGGCAAGGTTGTCATCGCTGACATACGAGGCTAATGTGCGGTAGCAAAGCGATACCATCGAGTCGGTCCGGTGCAGAGTCTGCGAAAAGAGAAAAAAACGTTCGGCATTACTTCTCTCGACGTGATTGCGCGCGGGTTAAACGCGGGCCTCTATCGAATTCATTTCGAGAAAAAAATAAAACAACAAACGGGGCAAACAAAAGGCAGACGTGACCAATTATGCGGTCGCAGAGGCTATTACTTGTAATCGAACATTCTTCGGCTGTCGTTTAAAGCTTTTTTTCGTTTGTTTTCCTTCAATTTTTCGTATTCGAATTCAAGGAAATTTCGATTAATCATTAGTCAAATAATCAAAATTGTTGCATTTTTCAGATAGAATTCTTTTTAAATTCGAGAAACAACGATTTATTTCCGTTTACTTTTATTGGAACGTAATCGCAGAATCTCTTTTTCAAAAGAATCAAAGATCAATCCGAAATCCAAAAAATGCTTCCCTTCAAACGTGTTATTACTCAGTTCAGTGAAGCCGCTGCGATTAGCGATCGGTTGCATGCAGATCTCCCGTTGTAAAGGAAAGAGAATTAAAGAAAAAAAACAAAGCATTAATAGAAAATAACACGTCTCCTTGCGGTAACGACATTACACACAAGCTGACGACATTCGCGCCGTCATCAGGAGGAAAGTCCTCGGCGTCGAGCGTCCTCTCGCTCGTCGATTTTTCAAAAACAAAAAAAAAGAGAGGGGGGTAATTGCAGGAGCTCGCCGTGCACTCGGGCTATTTTTAGATCCTCTCCGGCTCTTCTCTCGAATCGGATGCGGAGAGCCGGCCAAAATAGATAAAACGAAATTTGTAGAGCGCGACTGATAAGAAAGTCACACAGTGGCACGCCGTTAGACGTCAATGCGTTGTTTGCGGGTTACTTATTGGTGCGTGGGGATTGTTTTCTCGGGAAGTATCGCAGAGAGGTTGGTTAGTTTTGCAATTGTTATTGCTCGGTTGGATCTTTGTGCTTGTGGACCCAGGCTTTCATTGATTATTTAGTCAAGTGTGATTAATACGAGCAAATAGGTTAATTGGGAGATAAGCTTTGATGTCGAGAGATAAGCTTAATTGTGAACGAAATTGAGAGGGTTGCCCAATAAGAGCATCCGTTGCTTCAAAAATCTTGGTTTCGCATAAACTACTGACATAAAAATTAATGTTACGAATCTTGTTACGATAAGAGTAAAGTGTGTTACTGATTATTTATTTATAACTTAAGTGTATATATCCATTGGAATAATAATTATTAAACTGTTATTTTAGCTTAAAAGAAACTTCTAGAATTTCGAATTCAGTACAAAATGCGTATATATATGCTCAACGACGTCGAAATCACTTGTCGAACTCCTCAAATTACCGGCACGCGCCCCGGGCGGAAAGCGAGGAAAAAGCACCACCGTCCCCGAAGCGATCGAAATTGAAAAAAAGAAAAAAAACAAAGGAACCGTAAAAACTCTACAGTCAAAGAGACGTTGAGACTGTACGTGGAGGCGACGGTGTTGAGCCAGGAGATGATGGCGAGCTGCATGATCGCACGAGTATATTGTATATGCTTCTTCTTTTTTTGTTCACAAATCCAACGAGAAGAGCCGAGAGAGCGCTTCGCGGAGCGTCGATGTGCGCGGCCGAGACTCTCGGGAGGACTGAGGCGGCACAGGTGGCGGGCCGACGTGCACTGGCCGCCTCCCATGGAGGCAGAGAAGCGCGCCTCCATGGAGCAGCGTCTCTCCCTCGCGCGATATCAGGAGGAAAACCGGAATGCCCGCCAGTTGTACGCGGAGGTGCGCGCGATTGTCCGCCGATTGAGGCTGCTTTAGTTTGCGAGGAGGATGGCTTGTTATGTACGGGCAGGGAACGAGGTTGGCGGCGGGGTTTTGTAGGGGGCTCGTTTTGGAGATGCTTTTTTTTCTTAATGATAGTTTTCGTTGATAGATATTTTTTGAGATTTAAATTAAAAAAAAAACGCATGAATTCCAAGGTCACTGATAGGATTTGTGCCTACTATGAAGCTAGAAAATTCTTTGGTAATGAGTTTCCTGCAAGGTAAAACACCGGAGATAAGCATTTAGAGGAAAGTAGAATAATCACACGTACTATGATGACATTCAATTATTGACTTCTATTTTCGAAAATTTTCCTAGATGTAAAGGAAAGTTTTGTAGTTACAAAAAAATTGTGTCAAAATCACCTTTATTTCCTTGAAATGCATGTGTATTTTAAATGCTCAAAGTACCAGCTAATTTATAATCTGTTTTTATATCTGTTATTTTAAGTAAACATTAAAATTCCTTATTGTTTTCAAAAGTTGGTTTTCATTGAATTTTAATTAGTATGATTGTATCAATACAAGTTTTTTTTTATTTATTTCAAACGATTATATAATAATCAATGTCATAAAAATTTGTCTTAAGTAACTTTACAATAATGTGCATATAATTGCAGTATATAAATGAAATAATTTTAACAATATATATACATTTGAATTATAACGTTTAGCTATAACAGTGTTAGTTAAATCTTCATAGAGATTTTGTATTATATCAAAGCTTATTTCTTAAAAGCGGTTTTTTCAAATATCAAACAGTATTATAGAACAAGAAAGCGTTCATCCATGCTCATGTATGAGAAGTAACGCAACTCAATTGTCATAGACATGGAGTGTTAATACATCTTACTTAAATGCTGACAATAACTTGACAGCAATTCGGGTGACGAAAATTAGGTCGGAGCAAAGTCATAAAATTAAGTTTAACACGCACGCAACGCAATAAGTAAATCAAGGTATTTACAAGAAGTATTTTTGGTTAAGAAGGATAAATAATTTGCAAAAGTCGTACTACTAAAATTAAAATTTGCATTTTTTAACATACTCAATGTACATACCCAAATTTTTGTATTATATATATATAATATATTTAATTTAACAAAGGTACAAGTCACAAACGACCACTCAAAGCGACTTAACTTATATGCAAGTCAATGAACTGTATAAAGAGCGTTAACCTCGCATTTGGGCTGCATAATGTTATTCGATTCAATTCAAAATAAAACGAAAAAAAAAAAAAAAAACGCAGAAGCTTGAATTCGCTGGACATCAAAGCCCAACGGTACAGCGGTAGCAAGTCAACTTCCCTTCCCTTCCCCATACTTTAGTCTTGTTCATCATTTTAATTTGCTTTTTCTGATCTTTTCCTTGAGCAGATTTTTAATTACTTTTTTCATTATAATCTTATTGTTTTGCACTGTTATTATCCTTTCTGAACTGAAAACTATTGTTTTCGCAAAACAATGGATTTTATCTTTTTTTTCAGTGAGTATGTGATCTAGTATGCGACAAAGTATATTCTACATTTTATAAATATATGTTATCGCTCATGCTCTTGATATGGCTTTATTGGCAAAATTACAAAAAAAAAGAAAAAAAATATCACGAAGGATGTACAGTAATAATTCGATAAAATAAGCACCAATGATAAAAAAAATGCAATGTACACAACCGTCAAGTATAAATTTTACGTTCAAATGTGTGTTCTTTTTATTCCAACTTTAAACCGTTGCATAAAAATTTTATGTTTATTTTGGAGACGACGAAAAAACCTTTTATCCGTTTTATACAAATATTCTGGAGTTGTGCTTTTTCCAATGATTACAAACTTTTAAAGCTGGAATAAAAGGATACTTACGCATTTAAACGCAAAATTTCTAAACGTCGGAGGGAACTTTTTTACGATGTTTACACTTGACAAAAAACTTTAATTAATAAAAAGTTGCTAATAAAAAATTTCTTCTTAAATTAAATTCAATTCTCGTCGTTCAGTCTTTCCCACCCTGTTAGAATCTAGTCCTATTAGTGTCAGTTTCAGCAAACGGCAATAAGAGAGAACACGCAAGAAAACCTCGGGACCAACCGTCTGTGAGTGCCTCCTAATGCCGAAACTGAATTTCCGACCGGTTCCTAATCCAGCACCCTCGCTACTGGGTCCCGTGATCGAGAAGGTGGGCATGTGTAGATGTGGCAGGTGATGATGGTGGTGGTGGTGATGGTGATGGTGATAGTGATGCTTCGAACGGTGCGGATCGATCAGCTGTACGTCGCTGCTTTCCGTGGTGGTCGAATCTTTCGAGTCCTGGTGGTGCAGTCCTTTCCAGAAGTTCAGTTTCGGTGACCACTTGCGCCCTCTAGCGTCGCTGGCCGCCTGTTCCAGGTTCAAAGGCTCGGTTAGGGACGAGAAGGTGACGCTTCTTCGTAAAGTGGACGTCAGTAATTGGGACGCAGCTCCAGAGTCGTCCATTGCGCCCGTAAAGAGACTGGTAGGAGCACCGGGGAAGATCCCCGCAAGGCTTGGACCGATGCTCGAGCAAATGGCGACGTTGGTGATGCTGGCTCTCCTGGTGTCGATGGTCTCGATCGGTCTGGTCAGAAAGATTTCCGGCATGGTTTGGCGACGCGGCGACGTAACACTGCCGTTTGCTGGCGTTAGTAGTGCTGGCTGCACAGGTGGAGGTGGAATTACAGTGACTTCCCGCCATTCTTCGTGAACGGCCTCGAGCACGGGAGGTGTCAAATCTTCTGTGGGTACGACTGGTGGTACGGTAGTAACGTCGATTTCTTGTATGGATGCTTGTGGAGGAGTATCGATTGGAGGATCCTCTTGAGCAGCCGCGAGATCTTCCTCGTTCTCCTCGGTGATGCCATATTTAATTTGGAAACGTTGGGATGTGAATGCCGCTTTCCGCATGGCATTATTTCTAGTGACTTTGGGTGAAGAAAATGGTAAGTCTTATCATGTAGTACTGAATGTATTGATCACATTTTATGTATGCACGTGTAATAAAATACATGATTTTTAAATAATAATAAATCTTATGTTTGGAGCTACAAATAAATACTGATGATGGACAATAAAAACTGATATTGAATTTGTCTGACTTAAGCTAATTAGATTGAAAGCAATAAAATAACAAAGACTTGACATTGACGGTCGTAAGAAAGAATTGTTTAAAAAAAAGGTCGTAAAACATACTTTCCTTTTAGAGTTAAAAAGTATCAATATGCATTCGCAAATATCCCCTTTAAAAATACAGAATTGCTGTTGTTTTAACATATTTTCATGGTTAAAAGTATTATCCTTAGCAAACATAATAATTAAAATAACCATAAAATTCGTACTTGACAATTAGCTTTATAAAAACTACGAAGTGTTATTAAAAGTAAAGAGCCGAACGAATTTGCAAGAGAAACATTAAGAAAAAGCTATTACAAGAAGCTTCAACAGACCGCATCGTCAAGTGACATAATTTTAACCGCATCAAAGAGCTAGGAACGATCGCTTACGTCCTTTCTTCGGCGATTCTCACGCTTACCAGGCAGAAGAAGTTCTATTCCGCGCGCGAATAGTCGGTTCGCGCGGGCAAAAAAGAAGATAAGCGAGTTAATTGTGACTGCATTCACGAATACGTGACTTCGCGAGGCTGAGGATTACGTCGTCGCTTATGTGGACGCATTAAAATTTATCTGCGATGCTGCGCGCCGCGCAGCTGTTTTCTTTTGTGGGTGTGTAAAAGATTTTTTTCTTAGCTCGGATAGCTTCCAGTGGATTATGGAAGCATAATGTAGCTAAATTAATTATTAAAATCAGCTGCGATAACGATGATTTTATGTCCTTATTAAAATCTGTCGTCAAACGTGCCATTAAAGGTGAATTTTGTTGAATGTTTATGATATTAATATTAAGTATGTGTTATGTAGTAAATCTAAGAGCGTAATTAACTTGCTATGAGATTGCAAGATAATATTGTTTTGACTCTGGCACAGATCGTCTAATTTTTTCTAAAAAATATTGTCCAAGTCGGCAGAAAAAAGTAAAATTGCTGATAATGCTTGCTAGAAGCTTTTTATTATTTGAAGCTTTCTACGCGATTGTTTGAGATTGCGAAAAAGATTGCAAAACGCTGCTTTACCGAGCAAATTGAAAATGCTCATAAAATAACATCTGCACTGTGCATGAAGAAAAAATTTATTCCTTTTTGTTGTATAGTGTTTTAACATCAATTTCCGAACGACTTTTATTACTTCAGTAGCAATCTTTATGCAGTATTTGTCCACTTTTGAGAAAAACAATATTCAATGGCAATTTTTAAAAAATTTTCCAACCCACACGTAAAAAGCAACGTTTCTGATAATATTTAACAAAAAAAACTACTTTTTTCCTTAGAATAAATTGAGATAAGATCAATTAAATATCGGTAGTGCGACAATGTCACATTCGCAGATAACGATCGGCAGATAAGGTCGCAGTAATCCCTAATTAAAGTGCATTAAATTTCACTCTGTAAAAGCGCGCGCATCGAGCGCAAAAGATACGCGGTCCCGAAAGAAATCAATCGAATCGATATATACGAACCCTGGACAGCGTGGTGAGCTTGAGCATTCTATCCATCTGTGCCGCCTCGGCAGACCGACGGCTCGTCGCGCGTGACCACTGTTACCACCTGCCTGCCCCGTCGAAATCAGCCCCTCGAGCAGTTTTCACCGAAAAATCCCAGCCGCACTTGGCCGCATGTCGGTCCGGCCGAGAGCCTTTCCCGCGTCGAGCGCGAAGCAGAAGGAGATGAGGAAAGGAGCTCCCGCGGAAATGGAGCAGAAGCGGCGCAGGCGGTTGAGCGACTGATTGCGAGAGCATAGAAGAACTGGCGATACGCTAAAGAGCCGCGGGACTCGTCGGGCGCGCTCGAGATATATGTCGTCGCTCGGTTCCTGGGAGCGCAGTGCAACTCGTGCGAGCAGCGCGCCTCGTATATATATATAAAAAAAAAAGCGAGAAACAACAACACTTTTTATTTGAACGCGCCGCTGTTTGGCAACATAATCATCGTTCCCCGGTGCGCGTAACGCCGCTGGTAAGTCGGCAAAGCGCGCAAAAAGATGATTTAGAGCCGCAGCGCGCGCGCCGGTTGCGCGCGGCAAATATTTTTTTTCGGGGCTGCGCTTCGCGGGAGTTTGCTCTCTCTCTCCGCCGGGCGAGTTTAGGATTTGCGAGAGTGTCTTCGTTGTTGGCACGGCGGGGAATCGTAAACTTTTTACAGTGCGGTCTCGTCGACGGCGGACTGGAGTAAAAATGAATTTTAAACGTTGCCGGAGAACGGAGTTAGAGTCCGAGGGAATATATTTATTAAATGTAAAGTAATAAAGTTTATTTGTCCCTTGACGTTGGCCGATATTTACGAGCTCTCGTCATGCAAGGCACGAACTGCGGGTATATACTTTTCGAGCACGTGGATGCTTCTTTACGTTGGAAAAGTAAACTTGTATCGATTCGACTAATCCCTGGCTCGAGGGATAACGATTTTATATGGTATATTTTCACGGAATTTATGAGAATAAAATATTTGCACTTTTTATTTAGGCGAAGCAAAAAATTTTCAATTCTGCGCTGCGCACACAATAGAATTGTATTGTCTTTAGATAAGAATTTTTCGATCGGACTAATAGTGGTTGATTTTTATTGTACGATTAAACATTTGCGCACGCAGCAGCCTGGCAGTACACCAAGAGAACAAAAGCAAATGAATCTAATTGCCGAGCAAACCATCTCGGGGGGTTCGCTCGAAGGATTACCCAAAACAATAACCTACTTTCGATCTTGCCGAATCTCCTCCCAGTCCGCGGCCCTCGAAGTTCGTTTGCGAGATAAAGCCAGCCGAGCCAATAAAAGTTTCGATAAACAGAGACGAAACACCGCAACGAAAGCCGCGCTTTATTAGTAGTGTCGTCATCTCTCTCTCCGGTCGAGTATTAATAATAAAGCAAGAAAAAAAAAAATTCCGCTGTCACGAGCCTCTGTCATACGCCGGCACTTGAGCCAATTGAATTGCTCGGCAAACTAATAAGGAGCCTCTGCTCGCCGCGGTTTGAAACTCGGGGTGTGCGGCGAGTATACGCGCATTTCAAGGCAGCCGCGTGGCTTTAAATTACAAAAGGCTGCTGATGCCTGTGCTGGGTGATACCGCAGTGTAGCGGAGACCGCCGATTGGAAGCGACCGCGGCGGGAACGTCGATGTTGCTGGACGGGGAGGTGAATCTGGGTTTTGGATAAATCGACCGGAAAGGTAAATGATGCCAGGTGGTAAAAGGTGTTTGGGCGCGGTATTGAAATGTTTGGCTCGAGGTGTATTGGTATCGGGAAGATTTAGCGTTCAGACGTGCGTTTTTAAAAATGAATAAATTATTTTTTGATTATGGCTCGCTGTTATGTGATAATATGTTTTAAATATAGAACAATAGTACTATTTTTAAGTCAATTGCAAAATCTTTTAAGTGAAAAAATGTTATATTCCTTATATTTATTACTTAATGGCGTTTAAAAAAAAACAGAGAGAACACATCAGTTTTTTTATTAATTTATAAAATAATAAAATTAGCGTACTTTTAAAAATTATCAACGTCAGCTTAATAAAAAATAATAAAAAAAATTATCATAAAAAATTTCTATTTCCTTCAAGGTCGTGGATTTGAACTTGTACAGCAGAATTGAAACCGTAAATCACCAAAGCTTCTACAAAGTTACAAAATATCACACATGCTTCAAATTACGCTCCTATATCAGTTTAATGATTTCTACCTTTAATCTTCTGACAACATCACTGCTGTCGTTTTAAAAAGTAATCTTCATTTGTTTACTTTTACGTAATATCTATAGTGAGTACATGAATTATAAATTCTGATTTTTAATGACTTCGGTCGATAATAAAATCAGTTTTCTCGATGATGATATTTATTTCAATTGATCAAATTTAAAATGATAAAGTAATATAAATCGAAATCCGCTGTTAACGTAGACCAGCGCTTCCGCCAATCGCAAGTTCACGTATATTGAAGTCTGCAAGTTTTACGCAAGTTTTGTGTACTTACAGACAATACTGAGGCAATCTTTTTATCTGTTTTGAAAGCTACTACCAGACTACGGCAGAAAAAGTCAAGGCAATGATGAAATCGATAAAAGAGTATAAACTTGTATACTTTTAAAATATTCAACTAGATAATTTTCCCGTCTTTCCTTGCAAGTGCATTCAAATATTTTTAATCTTATGTATATTCTAATTATTTTCAGAAAACTCATTTGACAAGATCCCCAATGGAAATCAAAATTTTACAAAAACGTACGGAAATGCATGCAAATGTATGAAAAAATTTAAAAACATGAAAATGTAAATTTGAATTTCATTTCGGATATTCCGTACATTTTTATATGTTTCCGTATATTTTTGTACGGTTTTAGACGGTTTTGTATATTTTTATGCGTATATAAAATTATTTATTTATAAAATTAATGTATTAAATAATTATTAAATTAAATTATTAAATTAATTTAATAATAATAATAAATAATTATTTTCGTACGTTTTCGTACCCTTTTCATACATTTTTTATTTCCATTGGGAATGTACGTTTTATTTTCGAAACGAAATAATTGCAACCACAAAAGCTGTGTTAAAATAATACCTTTGACCATTGTTTCTGTATTACTCGATGAGCTGCCTGGTTTTAACAAAAAAGATATTAATCATTCTCTTCAATTCATAGCACAATTTTTTTTTTCAAACATTTAATTCTAGATCACGAAAAGTCTGGCGAACGGCATTACGTAATTGAAAAGTGTCTTTCAATTGCAGCAATGCACTTTACATGAGAAACAAAAATTAAACGATCATCAGCATACCATGCAAATTACTAAGACAAACTGAAAGAACGCAATTTTCGTTTGAGATCGTTTCCACACTGTCACAATTATTGCTTTTAAAGGAGGAGAAAAAAAGACGTTTTTTCAGTGTGAACACATTGGAAGCACTAACGAGATTTAGCGAGTTACGTCTCTTCATGCGTAGTCAATGAAGAAAAGTCATTAGAGAAGGGGATCGAAGCTGCCGATCCGAAAACCGAAGCTTTTATCTAACAGTTGCGTCGTCAGTTCTTCGCAAACTAAGACGCGATAATGTTTAATCGTACACGGCAAAAAAAAGAATCTCAATGGTTTGACGTGAATTGTAGCTCATGTCATCTGGTATTGATTGTAAGGTTAAACGAAGTTCATTAACACTGAAAATTCTATTTGTAAGATATGTGCGTTGTTTGAAAATTAGAATTTCAAGTGATTATTTAATAATAAAGTTTTTTTTTAAGTTAATTTTAAGAATGACAATTTTCTGTGCAAAATGATGAAGATAATAACATTTAATTGTATAAAAGTTGTATACAAAATAAAGAATCATGTTTGTACACGTTTTTTACCAACAGAGCTGTTACCGATCGAGCAATGTTTACTCAAAACATTCCATTTAAAGATAAAAAGTTTCATTGAATTTAAAATTGTTAAACAGAAGCAATTCGTACCTGTCTACTTCGATTCCAAAGCGATTTAACGGCCTGCTGACAATTGTCTACTAGTGAACCGTAAGACTTGCTTATGCTACTAGTCAGCGATGTACTCGATGCACTCAAGTTTATTGGGCTTAAAAGTCCCGTTCTCTCGTTAGCGTTCTCTGCCATGTGAACATCGGTATTTAAACCAATTCTCATATTTAAGCGTCAACTTTTTCTTTCACTTTCTTCGCACTCTTAGTATACTTGTTCACTATCATTCTTTTTTGGTTGCTTTTAGGGACCTGCTGTCATTTAAACGCGAACGATATTCTAAAGTCAATTTTAAAAGCACTTGGATATTATTTACATTAACTACTTTAAGAAGTGATCAATTATTAAGGATTTCTGTGTCATATTCAATTAAGATATTTAATTAGAAGTCGCTCAATTAAATTAACATTACAAAAAAACTAAATAATAATATATAATATTACATCTCATGTTAATTTTATTATAGCTCGAATGAAGTATTATTATAAATGATGTACGTCATCAAATTTCTGTATCAATACAAGCTAATCTCTTTATCTTTTCAATAAGTTTCTAAATTTTCCTGGAGGCTTATCGAGAAAGTTGGTCTTGCGACTGTAGTTACTTTAAAACCTTTATAACTTTTAACTTGAGGAACTGTTTTATTATAATTAAAAAAAATGTTTCTTGATCATTTGTATCACTGCGTCAAATTTACGTTGTACATTAATTTTTAAATGTAAGAAATTACTGACTGTAAATAAGCTATCACCTGACAAAGTGGAAAACTTACTAATTATGCAAATAATTAAACTCTGTTGCAATTGATATTAATTTTTGAATTTCCCAAAGTGTATAATGTCGTAAACAAGTCACCGCCGGTGTACGATGCAAATTGATTAATAATTACATTTAATTACGTATACATTTTAATGCAAACACGTTAAACGAATAAATTGACTGAACTAAACTTTAATTACCCAAATCCGCCACATACTTTTAACGCAATCCTCCGCGGCACAATGCACCATTTGACCGAACGCTTTTATCACAAAAACCACATCGGCAATAACGAGTTTCAAGGAAAGCTGAATTTTCTGTGAACATTGCCAATAATTCATGCGAGCGGCGAACGTTCGACTCACGAGAGAAATGGACAATCGCGCGGACGAATATTCCTCGAAGTGAAGTTCCACTGCATATAAAGTGCGATTTATAATTAGCAGTAATCGCTCCCTGTGTCACTCGGGCTTTTTCCTTCGCCCGACGTGGCCTCGCTCTTTTGATAGCCTCTCTATACTTTCTTCCTCCTTTTCATCTGGAAAGCTTGTTGTTCCCGCCTCTGTTTGCATTTTTCGGACCGTTTATCTGCGGAGATTCTTTTCGAACAATTATCTGTATTAAAGCTCTACAATGTAGTGAGGCTAACGATTGTTTTGTGTTCTTTGCGTTCTAAAAACGCAATAGTCGCATTGATTATGTATTAAAATTGCTTTTATTAAAATATGTAATTTGTTCTTTAAAATATGTGTCATCTTTACGCGCTTGATAGGTCAATGGCAAAGTACAGATTTTTTTCAAACATAATGATTCAATTTACAAAAAGGCGCGCCGAAAATACGTGGGAAATGCCATGTTATACAATTGAATTACAAGATAATCGTTTGAACAAAAATAAGTCTATCAGAAACGGTTTCCAGATCAAATAATCTAATTCATTGAACAATTTTTCTTACTGAAACCATAAATCAAACGTTCGAAAATTAATACTCTTGCAATATTGATTAATCCCCATTCCTCTTTTCCAAACACCGACGCAGTGCTACCACAGGCAGATAACGAATTCACAGTACCCCTCAAAACCGACGAACCCTCATCAATCGCAAAGTACAAAAAACGCGACAATAAATTTCCTCCTCGCAACAGCGGCGATCCAACTTTCTCGACTCTCTCCCGAGATGCCGATAATCTTCACCAAAATAAAAAAAACTCGGTCAGAGCTCCTCCGCGCGAATCCTTATCAACGATCACACTCGGCTCGGGCGGCGGAAGAACGGCACTGAAACGACGGGGACAGCACTCCGCAGCATCCCGTGCGACCGTCGCGCGGCGACCGCGAGACTGGCCGCGCGAAAAATACTCGGGGCGACGACGAGCCGAGGAAGAAGGCGGCGCGCGGCGGCTAATCTATCGCGGACCTCGTCGCCGTTCACCGACGGTCAACGCCGATTACGATAAAATCGGATGCCCGAGGCGGGGAGGGGAAAGAAGGCTTTTTTAGCCCGAATCGCGGACCCTCTTATCGGCGGACAGCGAGGAGCCGCAGGTAGGAGCGATAAGCGCGGCGACCCCGCTTTTTTCACGCAACCAGGTGATAAGCTGTACCGATGAGCCTCGTGGATTCGTGCGCTGAAGAGGCCGGCGATTCCGGCTGGATGATTGAATTTTTTTGAGGATGGCGTTGTAGGATTGGTTTTAGAGCGTATCGGCGAGGTGGTTGGGGGATTTACACGGCTTTTTCTTATGATCGAAGGTGCGAGGTATACGGAAGGTGGACTGACGATGGTCTGATTTAAATGAATTGAAAAATGCCCGATTATTATGACAAAAATTAACATTACTACTGAAATTTTAACGTTAATTATTGAAATAAAAATTCTAAGCTGCCAATGTATTTAAAAAAATTTGAATAATTGGTTTCTGCGATTTCAATAAAAAAAAAGTTATCTCCGTTTCTCCTAAGATAAATGTTGATAATACAGTTTACTACATTTTCTGATTAGATTCGCAATGAAATCGTATTTATTACATAAAGCTTTTACAATTACATTTATTTAAATAAAAAATCTAATCTAATTAATCGCAGAAAATGTTAGCCGCGTAAAGAGTTTGGAATGTTCGAGTTATCAAAATATTACTGGAAAGTAAGTAGGAAAGAGTCAAGAATTTTTTAGTTCTGTCAACCCCTCCTTGGCGATTATTCTTATAACGTAATTCCAAGAAATCTAATTTCTTGCTATTTTACAATATATTCACCATATCCATTTTCAAATATAAATTATATTTTAATCGTCAAGACAAGTCAATATTACAAGTATTCAATTAGCAGTCTGTACAAGTTATGCAGTATTCATTTAAAGGAAGTTTTTAATTCCTTCTTTATCGACCTCCATGATGTAATAAAATGGTACTTTTATCATCACAGTATATTATCTTTTTTAAGTCACGATAACAGTTTATAAAAATTTCTATAAAAATCTTTATTATGTAATACGTTCAGGAACTATTCACTATTATAAAAAACATTAATTGTAAAAAACAACAAAATCAAACACTAATATTATTGGTAATCTTTCAACGGTAATGCAGAACAACTATTTTATAACATTACTTTACAAATTTACACGGATACGTACGCTAAGAAGATGAAATATAATGTCAAAGTCCATTGTAGTCAAAATTGTGCCAGCACTAGAAGGTAGTCTCTCCAGGTACCTCTTTAATTTTAAGATATTGATATTTATTACCTATTATTTCAAATTTTTATTTCATGAACTTCATCGATTAATAAAAATTTTGAAAAATTATAAAACAACTTTAAAAGTGAAAATAAGGTCAAGCAACAATTGTACTAAAATATAAAATTCTTCATTTTCATCTCATTTCTGAAAAAAGTTTAATTTTCTAATCCAATAAAAATAAATAAATAAAGTTTTTATACTTATTGCTAAATAAAAAACTAACGCCTAATAATCTGATAAAAAAAACAAACAGAAAGTTCATTATCAATTCCTTCAAACATTCAAGCCCAACAAAAAACCAATCAAAACGAACGAATCGAATTACCGAAAATCCGTGCTCCCCGTCGCCGGCGACCATCTAACTCGACTGTCGATCCCGAGAGCCCCGACGATCAATCCGCCACGCGTCTAAAGAATCGACTCGGCGAGCAGCGAAAAGCCTCGGCGCGCGTAAAAAAAAAAAAAGAAGAGCCCGCGTCGTCGCGTCGCGGCGCATAATAATAAACCGCGCGGACGCGATCGCGGCGGAATTGCAGAGCCGCGCGGCTCGTCGCGTGAGAGGCTTATAAATCTCGGGACGTCGGCTTTCGAGCCAACGAAAATAGTTCCGTCATAGATCAGCCGGGCCGCTATAATGTAATCGCGCCGCGAGGATATGAGAGTGGCTTCGCGCGTCCGCCGACGGGGGGGGGAGGGAAGGAATCGAAGATATTGTGCAAGGGGCTTGGGGGTCGTTTTTCGCTGTCGAGGTGGAACGGGAAGGTGAGACGGGCGCGGTGGATGGGTTTGATAAATATTCGAGATTTATGCGGGGTGAACGGGAATAGCTTGATGGTATATTTGGTTTTCTGCGTGAAGCTGATGTGGTGAAGCTTTATTGTGCATTTCTGTGCGATTAGCTTTGGATTAGAAAATTTTTAAATTTGAATTATTAATTCATTTAGTTTTATTATTTTATTTTTATGTAATATGAAGGATTTTTATGTTTGTAATTTCTTTTTTTATTATTGATTTCTTTTTTCATTGATTTATGAAAATATTCTTGAATATGTTGATTTTAGTTATTGCTAGTTCAAACAAGTTGTAAATTCAAGTTTACGTAAAAAAAGGAAGCAGGCTATTACCCACATTTTTCAAATAGCGCACATCATATATCTATTTCTCAGTCGGTACTGCAGTTTCGTTTGTAGACGTTATCAATTTTTGAATGACTTAATAAGTTTACTTTATTTATCAGTTAAATCTTTTAAAATAATTTTCAACTCAACGAATAAAACAGAAAACTGTTTTGTATCATTAAAAAATTACTTTAAGACATATGGTTCACCCTAGTAATTGGATAAAGCATTTAAAAAAATTTTTACCTGTCATATTTTTCAGTTTTAACTGATCTTTATCATTATTCGAAGTAAACATCTGATAAGCATAAGAAAACTGAAATCTAAACACTCAATCTACTGTTTATGATAACGAGGTGAAAAACTGTTCACTTCTTGCAAAACCATTTAAATAATATTTTTAATAAAAACAAATATTTCCGTTGATAAAAATATAAGTAAAACACACACTTACCCGATGTTTAACCAACAACTGATCAATCATTTCGAAAAAATTCTCGTTTGCTTCATAAAAACCGCAAAACCGTCACTTT
Source organism: Ormyrus pomaceus (assembly GCA_900474385.1). NCBI lineage: Eukaryota > Metazoa > Arthropoda > Insecta > Hymenoptera > Ormyridae > Ormyrus > Ormyrus pomaceus. The sequence goes on from UCOM01000180.1 coordinate 77,492, forward strand.
CGAAAACTAATAGCAAAACAAAGTCAGAAAAAATGACGTCTCCGTCACAGCAAACATTTCATAAACGGCTTTAACAACGCAGAAAATTCGCGGCTCTAAAAACCGGCATGTCGCACAGCAGAGATCGGTATCATCGCGAGCCGCCTGCAAATGTGTCTCGCGCCGACGAGTGCCTAAATAAGTGAGGCAAAAGCGCGGTCATGCACGGTTGCATTCCGCAAGGACGCGGGCGCAGCGCGTACGAGCAATACTCATTCGCGCGAAAGAGCGGAAAGCCGAGCGGGAAAATTTATGCGCGGAGCGACTGAATCGCGGCCGACGCGGCTTCTAATACTGAAACGCGGCGCGGGAGGAGGAGGCGAAAAAATTCGCGCCAGCTCGCGGATTACTCGAGCCTGACGTAATAATTGCGCGGGATTTGGGAATTACGGAGGGGAAGGAGGTCGCGATATACTTCTTTGCCGTTAATTGCGCAACGGCTTGGATAATGGGCTCCTTTTTCAGGCCGCTGCTTTCGTTAGCGTCGGATTAGTTCCGCGTTTGTTGAATCGCAGATTTCATAATTATGTGGATATAGAATTTTTAATCTTGGGTCTATTATAAAATGGTGGGTGATACAATTGCATTCGCATAGCTTTATTTATTACGCCGTTCTCAGGTTGTAATTGTAGACTCGTTTATAAATGTATCGTAAACTAGTGCTTTGAAGCGATTAAAAAACTTTCAAAGATTAAGTCATCGAGTTATATCTACTTCATCTTAAATATGGTTGCAATGTCATGTAGGTTTCATCGAGTTGTATTTCAATTTTTATGTACAATCTCGACTCGCTTTACTATTTGGCACAAGTTTCTTATGATTTACTTTTAGCGAGATGAAGTCAAAATATATTATTTCTTTAGAAATGCAAGTATACTATCAATATCTCGCTGAACAAACTATAACACAGTTTAGCTAATTTTAAAAACGCATGTAATACAAATGATATAGTTTACGAGTAGAAAGTTGAAAATAGGTCGTTTTATTGATAATAGTACATTATTCTTCCCATAATTGACGTTAATCAATTGTATTTAATTATAACCTTGAATGCGTTAATGACATTTAGCTTTTAGTATACATATAATTGTCGCTCCGAGATAATTAAAACAGCTTTGTGACTCAGAAATAATTTGACGACATGAGTAATATCTGGAATTCACAAAGAAATTTGCTCTGAATGATAATGAAGTCTGCCAAACGTTAAGGTATGTAGAATTAACAGAGTATCAAGTTAGGTTTTGGCCAATGTTAAAAGTTGTACGTAATTCAAACTACTGGTTAGCGGTTTTGATGTATTATTTCGGAAACTTAACATGAATCAACAATTAGTTAACTAATTTAATAGATCACTTTCGCAGACTGATCCCAATAAGTAGAAATTTATTGGAGCCGTAAATAGTTCCGAAATTTCTATTTTCTATTTTCAAACCAGGAACTGTTTGTTACTCGACAACCGTAAAGATGCAATTGCGAGTGATTGATTAATTGACTGAAAAACGATAAAAATGCAGTACAAATATAAGAAACGGTATAAATTTTTAATTGGAAATTAAAACAGTCTTAATTTCTACTGACTCGAGGAATTCCTCAGTTATAAATACTTTAAGTTTACGACAAATAAATAATATGTAATACCATACAGTCCAGTTATTAATTAAACAGAATAAAATTAGATAATTCAAATATAAATTTTAAAAAGGAAATTTTTACTAGGAATAAATGCGACCACTTTTCTATTACGATAAAACTTTATAGTAGCTTAGTTCGAAGTCGCAGATGACATCACTGAGGGGCTTGGCAGGATCATAATGTAGTAAAATACATTTCAAAATTTTTCAACGACGTGCTAAAACCATTGTTAGAGATAACATCAAGTCGTTTGAAATTTATGCGTTTTTACATAAATTACGATAGTCTAGCTTCTTCTTGCGAATTTCATTAGCTACAGCAGATTTATGTAACGTAATTTGTAATTTAAAAAAGAACTTGAAGATAACATTTTTCCGCAGTGTAGATAAAACGAAATTTAAACGTAGAATAAGCCGTGCTATGACATATATTGTTCGGTTATAATGTCTGATCATCAAAATTTATTTATTAGTACACAGCAACAGCTTCCTGACTTAGGCAATGTTTTCACAGAATCTTTGTGTAACATATTGCAAAATTTGATAAGTGACTAACGCGTGTAAGAATAAAAACGAAACTCATTCAGTAGTTTGTGATGCGAACTCTTACATTTAAAAATATCATTTACGAGAAAAGTACTCGTTCATTTACCTAATTTACTCATTTGTATTTCATCGTATGATAAAGTGATAAATGTCTTGCTATTTTCATCAAAAATGTAATTCTAAAGCGTTAGCATTGCATTAAAGGCAATGACTTCAAATTTTACAGAAAATACTAGGAACAAAAGATTTTCTTTAATGTCATTGAGTCGTAAAGAGCAACTTTTAAGTAACTAAAAAAATCTCGGTGGTTCTTTAACTAATGAATGTGCGAAAAACTTATGTAAAACTTATCCTTCATTTTTTCTACACTTCATTGACAAAATAATTAATTCTTTTATTTTTTTACATTTCGTCCTGAATTACAATATTCGACTATAAACCACATAACAGATAAAACATTTGATAACTGATATTATGCGATATTACGGATATTCAATACATTATTTTTTCCCGATTGCATTTTAAAAACACAGTTCCTGGTCTTTAAGTTAGTTTATAACTTTCAAAGAATGGCAGTTTCTTAGTATCTAAAGTATTGTATAAATTGCCTTTATAAATATAAGCAGTAAAAAGTATTGTTCAAATACGTTTTTCAATAACGTTTTTTTTTGCGCAGCAGTTTGTAAATTCTTTAAATTTACCAACCGTATAGCAAAAAACAACGTGCTGCTTATCGAAATTGTATTCATTACATATAAGGTGTTCCTTATTCACTTGACTTTAATTTTGAATATTTAAGCTTTTCGCTTAAAATTTTTTCATGGAAATTAAATTTAAGATATAAGTACCGTTAAAAATACAACTTTTATTAAAAATTACATAAATAAAGCAATAAAAGCAATAATACCGTTTTAACTACATTTTTCATTTCTATAGAAATGAAAAATATATATGTAAGCCATAAAAGCTTTTATATATAAAGGCTTTTATAGCTTACAGAATAAAATGATTTACAACTATATATTTATTACTTTGATTTTAACGTGAACAAAATAATGAGTATAAGTTTTAATCTGAAATAATTGTACTAACTCCTAAATTCTTTTGAGTTGACAAAATATTAAGTACTTTTATGATTAATACAGTACATAAGCTTATCTTCATCTATCTATAGATTTGTGTGAGAAAATCAATACACTTTTATGAGATAAAAGTGGTCATTTTGTGTTACCTCAGCAAATAGTTTTAAAAAACTATCTGTAATCCGCAATGTCCGAATTGATCAGAACTATTTGACCACCATATTTACCGATACTTCAGTAGAATCTAATCGGTATTTTATATAAAAACTAGAAGAATAAGATCCCTAGCCAATAATCTTCAACGCGATCGACCTTGAATCTATGCATGCAACTAAAACAGTACAAAATCTCCGAAGCTGCAAGTTCAACAGGTTATTTATATATACGAAAATTTTACATTATGTACATACTTAAAGAGAAAATCAATGCGGCGCCCATTGAAAAAGGGCGTATTATTTTTAGCCGCCTAATCAATAAATACTGCACGAGAGTCACGTGTGCCAGGGGAGGGCACAATCCCCATTCAGCTAATCTCCTCGCGAAGAAACCCGAAGAGGCGTAAGCTAAGAAGGAATACAATACCTCGTGCAAATGGTGCTCGGCGAGCCGCACGATCGCAATGTTCTGCCGTCCATTTCCGAGCAAGGTCAATTTCCGATAATTCCTACCGATGCCACCACCTCCGCCGCTCGTCTTCCTCCTCAGGTGCGACATTTACGCGGCGCGCTTTCCCTCCTGCGCCGAACACGATCTAAACCTTCGCCGTCCTTCCCTCCTCGAGAGAGAAAAGGTGGATGTGCGCGCGTGTGTCTCTCAGCTCGGCGGCGAAGCACCTCTTCCTCTCGCAGCTCCCGGCCGCAGACTCATCAGGAATTCGCTTTCGTTTAATCGGCCGGCGCTCGCGCGCTAATTCAGCGGTGTGCGCGCACTCTCCTGCCAGCCGCTGATTTACTCGCAGACCAGCCGTGACGAAAATACGCACTCGATCGAAGCACCACACCACTCCGAGAGCCAGACACAATGTAAACCGGATCCCCCCCCACGAGAGATTATCGGGAGAGAGAGAGAGCTCCAGGTATTGTGTTTTGCTTTACGTAACGGCCCAGCGTATACCTCACTTTCTCCTCTCTCCCAAGACGCGCAAGGATAGGGAATCGCCTCCAGCTGACTGGGTTTCTTCACTACCGATGTTATACCCGCACTCGTTTCGAAAAGCGCACACACGGCTCTCTCGCGATAAGGAGGAGGAAGCAGCTCGCGCCACCGCGATCGAGGGAATCGGGCCGAGCGGCGAGCGTTTTATCGCTGGGGGGGGCTCGCCTTCAGTGCGGCCGCGGAAGAGGTTTCGCGCGGACTAAGCGCTGCCTCGGCCGGAGCGCCAAGGATATATATAATAAAAGAGCCGCGCCGCGCTGCTCTCCCGTTGTAAGCCGCTCGCCGCGCGCGCTCGAGAAGAGGACAAAAGTCGCCGTCGCCGCCGCCGCGCGCTCCTCGCCTAGTGACACACTTAAGTGTCGGACGGAGCGCGTCTCCGCGGTACTTCCCGCCGTGGCGCACAATGCGAAAAACGTGAAGCGAAAAAGAAGCAGGGAGATGATCAACGCCGCGCCAAGGGAGTGACCGTCGCGCGGCTCTTTTCGGTGCGGGAAGTCAGGATGCAGGGCGACGTGTGCCGCTGCCGCCGCCGCTGACGGCGGATGTGTGTCGAGGATCGAGGAGAGCTGGAAAGTTTTGCGAGGTTTTCGCGGAAGTTGTAAGTGGACTTTTGAAGGACTCGTTACGAGATTTTTTCCTCGTGAGAGGTATGGCCGAGTGGGGAGATTGCTTAGCGGCGGTATTTTGCGATTATTAGTCGGCGCTTTTTCGTGGCTTTTTTTTCGCGGCGCTGCGCTTTGGCAGTAAAAGTTATTTTTCCGGCGATGGTAATTTTTTTTTTTGTTTTAAAAGGCAGAACGTAAAACGGAACGGGTAAACGTTTTTAAATCTTCGGGCGCACGTAACTGGTTCTAGTAGCTTCTGAAATGATATTTTTTTTGTAAATTGAAAGTTTAGTTGAGAATTAATTCAAAGAAGTTTACGATTTCTGTCATTTTATAAAACCTTTGGTCAGTCGTATGATTATGCGAGAGTCCATTTTTAATAAAATCAATATCGAATCAGATAAGGGAGATAAATGGTGATAAGATTAAGTTTTTCGGCTCAAAGATTTAAAAATTTTAATTAATTTATATTACATTTAATTGCTTTGAAAATTATCTTTTGGGGATCCCGTTACACAATTCCTTATTAAAAAGAACGGTTTAGTGCTGAAATTTTATATACAATATCCCCAACGATTTAAATAAATAAAACAATCAAAATATTTTTTTAAGCCTTTTTTTTTTCTTGCCGATACGACACGTGAGGAATGTTTTTATTTCTCGCTTATAAATACTGCTTCAATTTACTAAACACTGTCAATAAATGTTCTTATCGTGTTTGTATAATTGCAAAAAAAAAGGCAACGATCGCATTACTCAGCAGCAAAACTTGCAGTGCGACGGCGCGAGAAGGTTCTTTAAAAAAAACCGTCCGAGAGAGAAAAATGCAGTAAGAAATTAATTGTCACTTCATTTTTTATTTTTAAACTTTATTAAGTTTGTCGATAGAAAAAAAAGTTCTACATTCTTTTACAACGAATTAAGTGCGCCTGAACAAACTGCATGCACCCTAAAACCGAGTCCCTCTAAAATACACCTATTATTTTTCCATTTAGAACACCGACAGTAAGTCTTACAATCGAATCAGCGGCCGCACCGGGCACACGCGTCGCGCGCGGGTAAAGCCGGCGAACAAAAGCCTAATATACCGCGAAACCGCTTCGGAGAAAGGCCCGGCGAGAGAGCGCGCGCGCGCGCGACGTGGGAAGGAGAGCGAATTTTAAGCGGGTCACGGCTCGAGAGGAGAGCCCGCGCGGCTCGGGATTAGGTGCGCGCGCGAGAGAGAGAGAGAGGGAGTGGGACGTATACGTATACGCTCGTGTGCGAAAGTGACGCGGAAGAAGCACGTGCTGGCCGGGCAGGCGACCACGTGCGTTTGCTTAAGATTACCGGCAGGCAGGTATGAGGCGAGCCTGCCGTCTGCGCGATGCTGACGAACTCTCGCCAGCCGGAACGACTTCGTTATCGGCGCGGGTTTGGGCAATTGTTCGCGGTGTCGGTTAATCCGCGACGGATGCCTTTTTTTTTTATTGCCAGACGCCGGAATTTAATGAGCTATTGATAGTCGTTGTTGTGTTTAGTTATGGGCGATGCTCGCTGACGGTCGCTATTTTGAGCAGTGTTCCAGTGGACTGTTGGAAATTTTCTGAAAGCCGGTAAACTTTCGCATGTGCAATTTGGTCAGCTTGATGTAATAATTTTATTTTTTTATAATTTTCTATTTTACCCCAACTCCACTCTACGCAAAACACTCATTAACTGTTCAAAATACAAAGCCTTTGAAGCAAAAAAAAAAACTTTTTTTCCGCGGCAGAGTCGTCGATGCTCTCACGGTCTGTTAAAAAAGCAATTTTCATTCGAGTACTAACAAGTTTTCTAATTGAATCTGAATACAATTTACGCGGCAAAGTGGCGAGTCTTTCTCGTTTACAAAACTTTAAATTGGTTACTTTTAAAGGCGTTCTTTTAAAGTGAGATCATGCAATTTCTTGCAAATAAATACTTCACGTTATTTCAAACAACATTTATCTTCTTTTTCGACGCTCAAGGCGCAATCGATTTTTAATTTATTTGCTCAGCGCGCGGCAGAACTCCATTATGACTGTATGTATACGATAACTTAAAGGGGCACTGCATCAAGTTTGCTTTGATATTGGTACAAAGAATTTTTGAGGATTTAATTACTGTTTGATTATATTTTGGCAAATTAAATTTTGATACTTAATCATAAATTTGAAATTTATAATATTTTGAACTTTGGCCAACCATAATCATTTGATTAATGTAGTATACGAAGTAATGATCAATGTAACTAAATTTAAACTTAAAACAATAAACTGTAAATATTACTATTAACAATAATTCTAAGTATTTTCTATAAAAAATAATTCAAAAAATTACAAGGAGAGTTTTTAGAAAAAATATTTTCACATGGTGTATACCATCAATAATAATAGATGGTAAAATTAGATAATTTAAACAGGCTTAATTTATAAATTTAAACCAATAATAAAAGTCATTAATATTTTTGGCAGGCTATTGCATTAACGAACGCCTTGCAAGTAACGTTCCGCGAGGAAACGTAAACGTCCAATTCCTTTCGTTCGCTAATTGCTAATTGAATCTCAGCAATGCCATTACGGTAACGCCTCTAAACCTCCCACGTGCATTACGAAATCAAATCTCGGCGCTTTGGCGCTCCCACGAAATCCCGGAACAAGTCGCTCACCGAAAGCTAATGCACGAACTCGATCGAAGCGGAAAAAAATCGCCTGCAAAAAAAAAAAAAAAACACCGCTCCGCTGCAATATAATTACCCCGTTCCCGTCGGCGTCGAAGATCAGCCACGAAGCTTTGCGCTCGTTAATCTGGCTCAGCCACGAGTACATCGCGGCACGCGACCGATGGACACACTTTTCGCTCTCTCCTTTTCGCGGCAGTCGCACTTTTCTTTATTTTTCCACCACAGCTGGCGTTGTATATGCGAGTGCAACGGTTAAATGCGCCGCGATCGATTGGGGGAAAAAAAAAGAGAGGAGAGAGAGGCCCCGGGCGGTATATCGGACACTTTTATCGCTGCACGCTTTGGCTGTTAAAGAGCCCGGAACTGACTGGGAGAGGGGAAGAGGGGGCAGTACTTGACCCGAGAACCGATTTCTGATGTTTACGTGAATATTTACGAAGGGACTCTGGAACGGATGCCCGGCTGTTGTTATATCGATCTGTTGGTAGTAAAGCTTTTCATTGTCGGAATTTTGGCCATTCAGTTCGATTATCGCAGTTCCAAGTGACGCGGAGAGATTATTTTGGATTCTGATAATTTTAGTTTCTTATTTAAAACGAGTATTTGTTTTTTGATGAGAAAAAAAGGAACTTTTATTTTGGATGAAAAGTATAAATAAAGATTTTTAGTAAAATGGAATTATACTGCAATTATAAAGGTTAATGTACAGCTGCTTCAAAGTATGTATATTAAACAAAATGTATATATAAATCAAACGTGCGTACAAAATAATTTTCTGTGCTTTGAGATTCTTGTATAAACGTTTCTTTTTCATACAAAGTAGTACCGTTTTATCTGCATGCTTATTCCAACAATCTTATCCGCACGCGTAATTTAAAACTGCGAGTGCATATTGCAGCAATGACCCAACAAAATAATATAACAAAAGAGTCGGTAGCAAGAGAACATAGTCTTTGTATTGATCCATCCAGGTCCTGCCTCTTTATGCACAAGGCTGCTTTTTTAACGGCTATTTATCAAGTACTTACATCCTTGCCATTCATAAAGATGCTTGATCCGCTTGATATTAAACCGAAAAAAATGTAAGAAAAAACGATAATATATCGACCACCGTAACTCAAGCCAACATACAGTACTTAAAGCCCGCGATCCCGATAAAAGTATTGATCAAACACACTCCGCGAGAAGAGGCCTCGATCGCTTAAGCCAAAATAGGCGCGATAAGCGGTAAAATACAATAACGAAAGGCCGTCTAATTACCTCGAACAATTGCCTCGGAGAGCCACTCGTAAAACCTCGGCACGAAACTGCAGCGTCCGCCGCTCGTAAAAGCGCTGCATTTTCCCCGGCGAGAGTAGCTACTCCACGGTTATCGCTATCTCGTTCTCGCCGAGAGCGGCGCTTTTATCGAAATAGCGCGAACAGCGGCGTGTCGCGATGTACGCGTGGAAACCGAGAGCGTTTTCCGGAAGACAATCGCGACGGACAGACGGACGGACAGACAGACAGTCGAGGCGCGACGTCGCTAAGTGAGTATAGGGTGACGAGCTTGGCACGGGCGCGCGTAAATTCGCGGGCTGATACACGCCGACGCTCGAGCGCGAATATTTGGTTCAAGGTCGGGCTCTTGGATTTTGCCGCGGACGCGAGAGACTCTCTCCCCTTGACTCTTTTTCGCTCTTTTCCGCGCGGCTTTTCGCGCTTATCCGAGCGACTGTCGCGATATACGCGAGGCTCGATTGTATTGTACTCGCTGCGGAGACTCGACCGTATAATGGAAGGAATTTTTGCGCCGAGTTTCGAAGGCAGAAAGACAGAGGGAAAATTCTCCCTTTACTACAACCGTTTACAGTTAAATATATATTTTTTAGAACATTTTAAAAAATATAATTGGTTCGCTGACGTACTTTTACACAGTTGATTTCTCAGATATCTTCTTCCCTACCAGCAGCACGCAATAACTTTGTCCAAGAGAGAAGAATCTTTACTACGACAAACGTGTACGTTATATTTCAGAACGACTATCAACGTAAAACGAAGTTTCTCCCGTTTAGCTTCGGAGGGAGCAATGCAGGGAAGTTATACGGGGAGGGGATAATTATTATTCCCGCGTGCGCTGGAGATTAAACTCGAACAGAATAGAAGCTGCTTTTGAGGTTCAGCCTCGCTCGGGGTGGCTCGGCTCTGTCGTAAAGCGAAAGCGAGAATTTTCAAAGAACCTGAAATATCGAGCAGACGGAGGGACGGCCCGAGATGAGTTTAACGGGTTTAATAAGCTGTTAAAATGCATTTTTTTTATTGGTAGGTTCATTGATTTTACGTCCAGTCTTATTTGCATCGACTTGGATAAAGAGGGAGATGGTGGAATTTATTATTTAATTAACAATTTATTCGGCTAATATATATGTATTTATATAACGTCTCGCACTCAGTGCGACTAATCGGTTACTCTTCCAGGAGCAGACTGGCATCTTCACTTGTTCTCTCCTGTGAGGGCCAGTCCTCAACTTTTCAGATGTTTATACTTTTTATAAGCATCTCTCTCTTGACCCCACGACTCCCTCCTCTCCGCAACTTCCACAGTGAACATTCGCTCTTCTTGAAATATTCACTACAATTGTTCATTCATTATTTAGGAGCATAAAGATTTCCTCTTTCTTAAGCATGTGTCGACGATGGAATGCAAAATTGCTCTGTTTACTTGATAATGCAAGTAAAGATTATTAAGCGCAACAAAGTACTTTCGTAGCTTAATATGTATAATGAACCTATCTACCTTTAAAATTAGAATCTATGATTTAAATTCTGGCAAAGGTTTGCAGCTGACTCACTTCCGGACGTTTAGATCTCTAAAAAATATATCTCGAACGTACGTCGATGAAATTTACGTATGCATTTCCATTGTTAGATAGTCGGAGAGCAGCGTTAGTGCAGAAATGCGCATAGGAGTGGTTGAATAACCATTGCATTACTAAATGCAAAGATATTCTTTTGAAATTTTTATAATTTGATAAATGGCAAGAAATAAAAATCGTTCTAGTAAATTAAAAGTTTTTTCAATATGATTTGGTATAAAAGATACTATCAAATTGTTTAAACTACAAGTGATTTGTACAATTTTTAAAACTATTAAAAACAGGTTTCCGACAGTTTTTAATTATTTATGATTACCGAAGTTTTCTACTGTTATTAATAAAACACAATAAACTTAAATAATTGTTCAAAAATTGTATCATACATCGCAAAAAGAAATAAAATATATAAAAATAAAAAGTTAACACAATTTTTTTATTTTTACACAATAGCTTAATAATTACTACTCTTTGTGTATTGTATTCAAATTTTTTCTAAGCTCATACTTGCCACGCGTTGAATACATTATTTTAAATCTGTCGGCCCTCACTCTTCCTAAAATACAGAGGTCAATGTATCGTAAAAAAAGTGTGACTAGACCGTTACTGCGACGTGCTTCGATAAGACAAACCGCTTTTTCAGCGTACGTAAGTCATAGAAACTATAACAAAATGCCTTCAAGCATTCCGAATTGTACATTATTTTTCTGCCATCCGTTTTACTTACGGTTTAAAATAAAATATGATTTTACCAGTTGAAATATTACATTAAAATATAAAATCTCGCTCGTTTCTCACTTTCTTATCAAACAGCTGTAGCTTAACATTTGATAAATGAGTTTTGATGTTTACGTAGGGAAAATAGACACCCTACGTAAAATGATTTCTAAAAATAAAAATATTTTCGAAAATTCACGTCTCGAAACGAATGCATTATAAGACGTATGCGATTTGTGCCAATGTCAACTCAAAACAATATTATTTTCTGTTATAAAAACATAAAGCGATCGAATGATGTTTTCGTAATTTCATTAGTTAATAATCTTTAATGTACATTAACTAATAACTAATATACATTTATTTTCGTATTTTGTGATAAAAATTCACCAAATTGAAATCGAAATTTCGTAACTCACACGAAATATGTTGGATTTTTTAAAAGACATATTTAAATGAATTGAAGTGGGAATTGTTTTCAGCAATATCCATACGTTCAAAAATCTTTCATTTTGGCATCTTCTATCTATATTTCGTAAGAAAACGAAATTGCGCAAATTGGTAAACTGCTAATATTTCGGTTAGTAATATTCATTTCCACTAAATTTTCACCGAAATTCAAAAATTTGAAAAACCTTTTCTTTCATAAAAATAAAAAAAATCTCCCGTTGATCCTGTCGAAACTGCTGTCTCACGCGAACCTTCCTAATATCATTTTATATCGCTCGATTACCGTGTGAAAATCTAGCTGCGGTAACCTCGCAAAAATTGGCTTCATCAATCTTGGAAAATATATTAACTTACAGTAACATCGTCGGGCCAGACGTATAAAAACAAACATAGAGAAAAAATACGATAACAACGAAATCTGTAAAAAAAAGCAAAACCGATAACACTAGTGTATACACAGAGAACAAAAACGAACCGTTTACGTTCGCCAAAGTGATGCTAGAAAGGTACAACGGAAAGAATATAATAATATAACCTGACGGTTGGGGCTAAAATCTAAGGCTCACCTAACGGCAGAAGCTCGTCTCCCTCGGCAGCTGAGCAGTAGCGTAGCAGTACTTCCCTGGCATAACCTGGTTCGATGTATGTCGGTACTCCCTTTCTTCTCTCCTAACAGGGGGTGGCAGCAGCAGCAGCAGACGAATCGAAGGGAGTCACATCACTGCACGACGACGAGCCTTCCCCGAGAAAAGCAGGGACGCGCACACACATCCACGCACACCTCGTGGAGGGCAAAAAGAAGACACGGTTGCGAGAAAACCAAGGTAAAGAGGCGGAAGAAGAAAGGAGTCTTGACTGAGTAGCGTCGCAAGACACCAGGCAGTTTGCTTCTGCTCCGCTTTTTTTCGAGCCTCGGCGCTGCTTTGTGCCTCGCCGAATAAAGAGCCAGAGAAAGAAAGGACGTTTTTCTTATAATTGCGCTGCAGTCGCGCGCACGCATGTAGGCCGCGAGGGGGAGCGTCGATCTGCCTGGGAATCAGCTGATTCGAACGTCGCGCGCACATCTTTCGCCGTTTTAGGTTCGACCGCGTGTTCTCCGTCCCTTTTTATCCTCCAAGAGCAGTTCAGGGCTTTCTTTTTGTACAACGTTTGCTGTCTTTGTTTGTTACTGAGATCGCATGCGCGGGCGGTGTAAGCTTTTCTGATACCAGGCGAACCGTTCGATGTAACGTGTTGGGAACAACACGTGTCAGCTGTGACCCTCTCGCTTGTTATCGCGGTTTCTCTCGACTTTAAAGAGCTGAAATCGTTTTTCTCATTACTATTTTTATATTGAGTTACTTACCTTAGTTACTTAACGACGGAACGATTCACTAATACAGTAGTGAAAGGTTAGTTACTTATTTCCTGCTTCAAAGTTTATTCAAGCATGAATCCTAGGATAATTAAAGCATACAATAAAAATTAAAGTAAACAAATGGTTTGCTTTGTTTTAATGAATATTAAATTTTGGTCAATGATTATACATCATTAATTTAGATCTTATGCATATTTGTTTTTAAATTAAATTAATATTAAATAGAATTTGGAATGGTGAATGAAAAGTGCTCACTCACTTAAAATAAAAATGAATTTAATAATAATTCAATTTTTATATTTGTATATTACAGTTTTACAAAAGCAGCAAGAATGACAAGTGTTACAAAAAAAGCTCTACCTCAAAAAAAATATTATCGACAACGAGCTCATTCCAATCCCATAGCAGATCACTGTATTGAATAGTGAGTATTACATTTGACACTTAGACTTATTGAATTAAATATAAATATAATTTAATTAAATATATTCTGTATTTAGTCCAGTAAAACCTGATGCTATGGATTGGAGTACACTATACCCAACTTTTGTTGATAATTCTCAAATGGATGGCAATAAAAATGCTTTAAATAAACCTGTTGAATTTGCAGATGTGGGTTGTGGTTATGGAGGATTACTTGGTAAATTTAAATTTTGTGTATGCTTCAATTCTCAAATTTTTTTTAGTTTTTATAAGAGTATTATTTTTTAGTTACTCTTTCACCAATGTTTCCTGATAAGTTAATTGTTGGAATGGAAATTAGAGTAAAAGTTTCTGATTATGTGATGGATAGAATAGCAGCTTTGCGTTCTCAACATCAAGGGCAATATGGAAACATAGCTTGTGTAAGAACCAATGCTATGAAATATTTACCAAACTATTTTCACAAAGGCCAATTGAAAAAGATGTTTTTCCTGTACCCTGATCCTCATTTCAAAAAGGCAAAGCATAAGTGGCGTATTATCAATAAAACTCTTTTAGCAGAGTATGCCTATGTTTTGGCAGAAAATGTAAGCTTATATGCATTAAATAATCACACGTCAATCAAATGTGATAAATAAACATTCATTTACTTTAGGCAATTGTATATACAATGACTGATGTGAAAGATTTACATGACTGGATGGTACAACATTTAACAGAACATCCCTTATTTGAAAGGATTCCAGAGGAGGAATTGGTAAGATTTTTTAAATATCAAATTTGTATTGTAAATTTAATTGTAAATGAAAAATTTTTAATTAATAGGTATCAGATCCAATTATTGAAAAGTTATATGAAAGTACGGAAGAAGGACAAAAAGTTACTAGGAATAAAGGGGATAAGTTTTTAGCAGTATTTCGAAGAATTTCCGATCCTCATCCAAATTCTGTCTGTGATAGATAATAATTATTTAATAAATTTATATATTTTGTTTCATACACCTTTCATTATGATTATATTTATCCCATCAAAAATTTTTCTAGATATTTAAAAAACTTTGATACTAAAAATTAGTTTCTTTTCCTTTGTTGAAATATTTTTAAAATCAAATAGGGTACTCCTAGGAATGATTATAATTTTTTATCATAAACAGGTGGTAAAAAGTACATTCATGTAACCATTATAAAGTAAATACGTTTTCATTTATTTATTTTATTTTATATTAAAACCTTTAAAAGTTTATAAAATTTTATTAATTTAATTTTTAAGCTTAAATTATTACATTTAAACAAAAATACAAACATATGTTTTTTATTATTTTGTTTATCAGTATAACTAAATTAGTTTACTTTTTTAAAGCACATGAATCAATTTCCTGTTTCCTACACATTGTATCAATACAGTTTAATTGATTCTAATGAAATCTTCAACTTGCAGTGATTTAAGTTTTGCATACAAAACTTTAAAGCCAAAAGATCAGCATCTGTTATAAAATTGTTTTAATATATAAATTTTTTATTCGTTAACTGAATTTATTACAGTAAAACATTCAAATTGATCAAGTAAATAGTATAAAATATGCTGTGTAAAAGAATTATAGTTGTGACAACATGGGGAACTTCATTGCATGATTGAAGTAATGAAATAAATGCTTCCGTAAAATCCCGTCGTACATTACATTCAATGACTCTATATAACTCGTCGTGATTTTTACGGGGCTCAGTACAGTGCCAGAGCGGGTAGCGATAGCACCGACTGTAATTACTCGTGTGTGCAATTCTTAAGAATAAATTATTTGTTTACGTGATAAAAAATGAAAGCGTTAGTTATATTGTTAGCTGTATGTTTTTTAGATTTAAGTTTGGCGAGAAATCTTGGTAAGATATATAGATTATAAGTTTTGGAAATAAAATTCGTAAAAAACCGTAATATAAAATAAAATAATGCAAGGAGGCTTGAACTTTAAAGATGATGCAAACATATTTTTCAGAGGATATTAAAGAGAAAGACGCTGAAAACATAACGCTTATATTTAGTGCAAAAAATGGTCAAATCGGAAAAATAAACTTTAGTGGAGAATTTCAAAAACTCGTCACTAATAAAACAACGCTTTATTACGAACGTGACGTTAACATCGGCCCCATTGACTTTGACTTCGATTACGGCAACAATTCCGTGATTTGGATGACCTGGGATGAAAAATTTTATTCAAATAGTAAATCCGCAGACGAGTTTTTATTTTGGAATGCTTTCAAGTACTTGGACATCAGTGCGAAAAAAATTGCCGTTGACTTTTTAAATCAAAAGATTTATGCAATAGACACGTACGATGGAACGACGATCGAAGTGCTTGATTTTTATGGAGAGCATAAATCAATTATTTACAACTTTAAACCTATTAATAAAACGAAAAGTTACGGTATCGACAGGTATGTGGGAGATAAATGTCACGAACTTAGTACCAAAGGAATGTTGTTTGTTCAAGAATTCCCTCATGAAATTGTTCTGGATCCTTACAATGGTACAATTTTCGTATTAACTACCGAGAAAATAAACAAAACGAGTAGGGTAAGGAATTGCTTTCACGACAATATTTAAAAAATTAATTATTCATATTAAAATAAAATTTTTTTAATTTTTAATTTTTTAAATTAATTCTAATGCAGTTTATTTGGGTCTAAATGATTAAAATACTTTCACGAATAATAAACTCGACACCTATTACATTTTCTCAGATCTATAAAATATCTATGGACGGGAAATCCTCAGCAATTATCGTTCAGGATTCCGGAAAAGTCACTAAAGACTGTACGAAAATGGACATTGACCGAGACACCAAAAGATTGTACTGGATTAATTGCGAAAAAGATATGATCGAAAGCGTAGATTACTACGGCAACGATCGCACAACTGTTCTGAAAAATGAAAAAATCGTAGCTTTAGCGGTTTACAATGATTTTCTCTTCTGGTCGTCAAACACTACTGGTAAGTTAAAGTAGAAAATGATCCTCTACAGCAATTACTCGGGTGAACATTTATGATCCAATACTTTTCAGACGTTGCTAAACGATCTCGCATCAGAACTTGCAGAATCGTAGACAAGCTATGCGAAGTAAACGTTATTCGTGACATTCATCTTGCCGACATGTACGACGCGATTCCCCACAAAATCAAGGCAGTAACCCCGACTCCGAACAAAGCGTTTACGAATCCTTGCGCGGAAGAAAACGGGGGCTGCGAGCACCTCTGCCTACTGTCGCCCTCGAATAATTTCACAGAGAAAAGCATAAATCACACTTGCATCTGCAACGTCGGATGGAGATTGGTCGATTCGAAAAGCTGCAAGCCGATCCTCAAGTACCTGCTGTTCGAGAGGAACAATTTAATCATGGGGAAGGACGCCGCCGACGAAGCCGTGAACGAGACGAATTACGTTTTCCCACCGAAATTCGTCGAGGTAATCTTGGACAAGAGCGAGGAGCTCGCCACGATCGACTACGATCCCGAAACATTTAAATTCTTTTACGGCGACTGCTCGAACTTCGTTTTCGAAGACTGGTACGACATTTACAACTCGGCTTTCAAGCGCTGCTACGACGCGACTGGATACTGCTACAAGAGCTTCAATTACGACGCCGAAAGGCGCACGATGGTTTACCTCGACAAGTGGCTGAACAACAGCGGCGACTACTTTGTCATTGGAAAAACGGATTTGGCGCAGCCCGTGAATCGCACTCTCCTTATGGCCGAGTATTCGAATTTCATCAGAGGGGAAGTTCCTTTATCGCTGGCTTACGATTCTAAAGCCGATTACTTGTATCTACTGAGCTTTAATAAAACACTTAATAAGAGCCTTTTGTATAAAATACGCGGGCGGACCGTTAAATTTCACCGCAAAATTGACGACAGTGTAGTGGCTAAAATGGAGAGTAATCCGCTAGGAGAGAGGATGGTTATTGAGCTTGGGGCTAACAATTTAACTGGCATTACATTGTATAAAGAGGAGAGCCGTCTTTATTGGTTCGCAAGTGATGGAATGATCGGTTACGTGAATCTAGACGACGACAAGGTAATTAAATCAATTACAAAATCACCGGTAGAGAATGTTAACGCTATGATTGTCGACTCGAAATACATATACGTTAAAAATTTAACTTGCATCTGGCGGATAAATAAATACAATCACAATATGTCTGCCTTCGTACCGGAAGAGAAAGATACTCTGTTGCGATCCAATATTAAACTTATCGAGCGACCAATCGAGACAGTAGCTTTCGGAAAGGGACATTCTAGTACGAGCGTGGCGTGTGAATCGTTTTGCCAATTTAGCGAAGCGTTGGGGCCTAGCAACCTTTTATTCAAGAGCCGCGATGCACATCATTACTGCAAATGTAAAAGTTTATTTGCAATGTAAAAGTATATTTCTAATATTTGTGATTTGTATATCGATTTTCCAATAAACATTTTTAATAAAAGTAAAATATTACCAATTTTGACGTATTTTTATAATTTCAACTCTTTGTTTAATTTCAAAATGAGCAATTAAATAAAGCATTTAAAAAAGTGATCAAACAATAATTTAGATTGTAATTTGCTTCTGCTGACAGCTTGTGGTAAATTTAAAAAAAATAATTTACAAAATAGAAGTTGAAAACAATTTCTCTAAACAAATTCAGCAGTTAAATTCGTATAATCTAATAGCGTATATTTAAAAACTAATGACTTTTATAAAAAATGATAAATGATTGATTTTTATAATTTATTAATATAAACGCGTCTCATAAAATTAATGTATAAATAAATACAATGTTTCATAGTTGCTGCAGAACAGTTCTTTTAAAAATAGAAATATTGGCCAACTTGTATGTTTTCTTAAAGTCCCACGCAATATACAAGTTCTTCGCCTACATTATAAACCACATCACCAATTTTTAAGTTTATAATTTTTTTCTCCAAGTCTATAGAAAATACTGCATCGTCGACTATTTTTTGTTTATTTAACAAAATATTTTCAAAGGTCGGAACTGTACGAGGACCTAAAATTGGATCTTCATGACGATATATCGTTATCGTTGAAGAATCTACAATAATGTATAGTTGTAAATTGCCTACAGTAATTTATATTTTGTTTACACATATGAGTATTTCTTGTATAATTTTACCTTTAATATTTATTTCTTTTGCCAGTTTTGAAATAACCGTTGGATTCAGACTGTCGCCATTAAAAATCCTAATTGTTGTTTCAAATAAGCCATTGCAAAACTGTGGATTTACAAATTTCATGTTTAAACTGGGCTTTGCAGAAAAAGTAATGAATGGTGCACCAGGGCAACATTCTTCTTTCGTTTTTTCATCCGCCTCATCAGAGTACTTGATCTCTAATTCCTCTAACTATAAAAACGGTTTTTTATTAGTATTTTGTTGGTGTTTGATATTTATTATTATAAATAAATTTATAGTTACATCGAGAGTACTGCGAAGATATTCTCTACTACCTGCAAGTACTTCTAATTCATTAAAATCTACAGTTAATTTAAAAGCAGCGACACCGATATTTTCCATTTTCTCTTTTGTCATTTGCACAAATGGCATGACCCTCTTCTTATATTTTTTTAAATTTGCAATTTTATCTAATTCACCAGCAAGAATTTTATTTTCTGGAAGAATGTTCTTATTCTTCTAAACACACAAAATCAGTAATGCATGAATATCTTTTGCAATTTTTTAAAATTACATATTAATAAAAATTGAAACAAGTTTAAGATATTAAACTTACAGTGTATAATTCTTTCATGGTAGTTAAAATTAAACTTTGCCAATTCGGCCAAGTTTTCGCTACATAAACTGTACCAGCAGTTGGTTTCTCTATTGCAACAGGTGGACCTTTTTGTTGCTTTTTAGTTTTAACTGATGTGTGATTAATTAAACGTACTCTAAATGAGTGAGCAGCATCCATAATATACTGCGAAGATGTGATTAAAGTTTCTTCAATTAAACCCACTTTAGGCCATCCAGCATTCACTATATTAATTTTATTCTGAAAAGGAGAAAAGTGTGATTGATGTGTATTTTATTATATTTATCAATGTCAGAGTTCAATTGTGCAACTAACAGAGATATATCCGATATAACTCTACATTCCTATAGAGATGTACAATGTATACATAGCTCTGTTAACTTCCAAACTATGATTAGAAATATTTTATTTTTGTAAAGGTAATATATATATATGAAAATGTATTTTGAAATAAATGAGTGTAAATAAATTACCTTCGGAATTAAACTCCAAACATGTTCTGCTACATGAGGACATATTGGATAAAGTAGTATCGTTTGTACTTTTATAAATCGCATCAGAAGATCTAAATTAATTCCTTCTAATGCACTTAATTGTAAATACTTATCTTTCGACGTTTGCAATTCAAAGAAACCAGTTCGCAGTGCTTCTTTATAAAGCATGTTAGAATAGTTTTCACGAGTTTCTTGAATCTTTAAATTAATTTCACTGCAAATAAATAAATGCATTTTTGAAATTTACAATTTTTATTGTATTAAAAGTTGTCATGTGTAAGCTTGGAAACTTTACCTTTCAAATACTCGATCATGAAAAGTATCTGATTTTCCTTGCCGGAAAGAACTTTCTGAAGCTAAAACTGTCTCCTTCACCCATTCAATAAAAGTATAAAGTCTTAAAATGCCAGCATCTGCAGTTCTTTCTACAAAATTTGCATCTTCAACAGAATCTCCAGCATCTGCCAGACACAAGCGGGTACCGTCAGCGGAATACTTTTGAATGGCTTCAGAAAGGGTTAAGAAATTGCCTTCCGATTTCGACATCTTTTAGTTGAAAAATAAAAAAAAAATAAATTAGTGAAGTAATTTACTTCATACTTCTAATTTTAATCCTTGAATTACCTTTGCTGAATTCAAAAGTAAGTGACCATTAGCACGTATACCTTTTGGCCATAACTCTGGTTCATTGGGCCATATAGCAGTATGATTGTAGAGATAATACGTAAGATGATTTTGAATGAGATCTTTTCCAGAAACTCGTAAGTCAACGGGATACCAATACTGAAATTCTCTTCTCATTAATTCCAAAGATTGTTTTGGAATTTTACAAGTCTCAGAAGAAGGCAATTTTTTTTCTTTAAAGAAAATATAATCCCAAACTTCAGGCGTCATATATTCAGCTCTAAAATGGTAAAATTAATATAAATTATAAAATTCTTTTATTGAAAAAAATGACTGTATTTGATTTATTTATTACTTGATATTAAGTTTGTTAGGTTTATTTCCCCTAAAACTGTTTCCTTGTAAAAGATGAGCCACAGTATAATAAGCCATATAGATTGTTGAATCTGATAATGATTCAATTAACCATTTTTCATCCCAAGGTAACTTTGTTCCTATAGATATAAAATACATGCTTAATTTAATTACACACGCAAAAAGATGATTTATAATTTATAAATAAATAATAAAGTTTATTATCAAAATTACCAAGACCATAAGTTCTTGAGCATGCATATTCATGAAGCCAATCAAGACTAGCCTGGAAATTTTTTCTTACTTCATCATGAAAAGTATCTAAATCTTCTAGTGCTTTTTCAGCTGAGTTTCGCCATGTGGGTTCTCCATAATTTAAATACCACTGATTACAAAGCGCAACTACACATTCATCTCCAGATCGAGAGATAATAGTCTTTTCAGGTTCATAATAAATCACAGCTTCATTATTTTTTATAAGTTCATCTCTAATAAGTTTTTTGACGTCTTGAATTTTCTTATTTGCATATTGACCAACTAACAATATTCCATCATAAAATCCTTTTAGGTAAACCATTTCTTTAGCTTGTTGTAATTTTACTGAATCGTTTTGCGATTGAATATTTAATTGTTCATATACTGTAACGGCTGCTAATTTTCCGAAGTCCGGAATTTCAATAATGGAGATCTAAAATAGAAATTGCAGGAATACTATAAATTTTCTTAATTATTAGATTTGTAACTCCAAGTAAAATTTCAATATACTTACAGGCTCATACGGTAAAACCATACTGTCTGCTATGCCATATTTCTCTCTAAGAGGTTGCTTTTTCTTTAAATCGACAAGTGCTGCATAATCATCAGGAGAATCACTTGGTACAGATGTTACAACGCCAGTACCTTTATCTTCTTTAATGGTAAGCATTGGTAAAGTATAAATTATATCATATGAAGTTTTTGGTGATTTTAAAGATACACCTAAAATGTCCTAATTCGATGTTCACGATTAATTATAATTTAATTTAAAAATAATCACAATAGATTAAAATAAAAACATTACTCACTGATCCAATTAATTCAGTAATGATATCAACTTTGCCTTCTTCTTTCGTAAAACCTTGCCAAGACATATTTTTTGCTGCTCTTTCAGATGAAATAAAAACTTCTCCATTTACAGTTGAAAAAGCAATGTAACGCATGTCTGGTCTTATCCAACAATTTGTTTGACCATACATAGTTTCTGGTCTAAGAGTAGCTGCTACCAAAAATATAGGAGTGTTTTCAGAAACAGATCTAAAACATTGATTTTGTATTATAAATTATTTATCTACAAAAGTAATCTAAAAAATACTTACTGAAGTTTTTTGGGGTATGGTGTTAACATTTTCATTTTTATAAGAGTGTACTCTTGTGGACCAACTCCTTCTCCTGATGCCCTATCATGATCCATACATGGTTGATTATCCTTGGGTGAAAAAATTGTATATCTCTTGCCATACTTGACTTTGTTTCTTTCTTTGAGATGGCCAAATTGCCACCTTACAAATGAATCAAAAAATGGATTGGCATCTGTAGTTATAAAAGTGCGTCGCCAGTCTACCTACATGTAAAACTGATTTGAAAAAATTCTTAACAAAACAAATATAATTTATTTATCACAACTTACATGAAGACCTAAAGCTTTTAAATCTTGAACTGCAAGAGGTGGAAAATAATCAAGCCAATATTCAGCATTTGCAAAATTTTTAATTTCTTCGTCTTTTAAACCAAGGCTTTGCATTATTTGCCACTGATATTTAGCTGTTCCAGTTTTTGCCACTGCTTTACTCTATAAAAATGAAAATTAATTACAAGTTTATAAAAATAAACACTTTACCCTGTCGGAAAGTCCTGGTAAAATGGTGCAAATACACATATATAATCCGATACCAGTATCAGTACTTTACAAACTTACTTTCTTTCCTTTACTTTTATCTACAATGATTATATCATTATTGGATTCTTGCACTTGTTCTTCTTCAACAGCAGGAAACTGAGGTGGATATCCATAAGTTTCCATTTCTCGCTTTAATTTATCAGCACATGCTTTGATAGGCATTCCTGTACAATGAAAACCAAAAGGAAAAAGTACATTTTTTCCTAAAAGTCTATTATATCTAACTGCAAACTAATATAAAGGTAATTAGATTATTTGTACCCTTTAAATAAAAGGAATAATTTTAACTAAAATCTTCTAGATAAATTACCTCGCATTTTGATAATGAATATGCATGTCCTAAATGTAATCTACCATTCATATAAGGAAATGGAAATGTAGCTAAAAATTTTTCTTCTCTTTTCTTTTTTGGTAGGGCAGGTGCATCTGCTTCGAATATCTTAGAGGTTTCCCATTTATACTGTGCTTCCTGTTCAATCTTTTGTAAATATTCAACTTTAAATGTACCTTTCCTTTCATTGGTTGTACCCTAAAATGGTTATTAATATATTTAGTTTAAACATATTTTTTGTTACCTTTATTATTAAAAAAAAAGTACGTTAAAAATTAAAATTCAATAATAAAATTGCCATATTTTTTTATTAAATTGTTAAAATAACTTTTTTAAATAATTGGCAATTTGCAATTCACTATGAAAAGTAAGGTTAGTTAACAGTTACTACAGAATTATTAAAATAGTACGCGATAATTATTACCGGATTTTTAATACTGATTAATAAAATCAATCAAATTTTTAATTTTTACTTACCATTTTTAAATACAAATTAAGTATTTATATCAACGTATAGTGTAAAACAGCGTGCTCTGCACGCAATTACATATGGCTGTTTATGTACACATCAGAAGAACGGAGAGTATACATACACGTGTACTTCCATGTATGCCTGTACCAAAGACCTGTTCATGTGCATACGTATTTATTGGCAATTTTTGCTGACGATTCATTTATGTAGATTGCAGGTACGTAATAATTTTATAGGTAAATCTAAGCCTGATTACGAAGTTGCATGTATAATAAATTTTAAGAAAAAACGTAAATTCCAAAATTAAATTACAAACTTTTCTGCAATTAATAACTTCTACTTGTAGTTTCAATCAAAATTTATTTCTACTACTTGTATTTCAATCAAAATGTCTGAAGTATATTGTCTCTCTGCAGTTACCTTGTTAACTGCCTTATTACCTATCACATCATAAATTTCTTTCTAATAATTTATAATACATTTTAAATCGATTAATAACAATGTTTTAAATAGCTTATTACTTTATTAAACACCTATAAAAAAAACCTTTTGAATTTTTAGCAGATTTCAGTGCATTTGGATTAAAGAAATTATGTATTTAATAATGAGAAACTTTAGGAATATATAAGAATACTTCAGAAACATAAAAAAATTTACATTCAAAAATGTTTAAAATGCATGTTTATAAATTTTTTAAAGCTTACTTTTTTGACAATAATTGTATTAAGTAATTAAATAATAATAAGCATTGGAAAATGATTTTTAAGATAAAGAATTTAAAAATTTTTTATGTTTCTTTTTATATGTATTGAAAAAAGTACTGCATTAATATTCTAAATAGATATTTTATTTTAATATTTAACAAAAATAAAGATGTTTTTTGTAAGTTGTAATTCAAAATAGAAATCACTATTTTTTATCAAAATACAAAACAAAAATTAATATTTTCGAAAATTTTATATATTAACTTTTGTCTATATAATATAAAGATATATTTTGAGTAGCATTGATCGAAATAGACTTGTTATTCATATTCTTCAACGTTGACATTTCATTTTTGTATAAAAATGATATTAAATTGCAATTGTATACATTTTCAAATAGTCACTTTGAATAAAATAAAGATTTTATGTATATACAAAAATGTAATGAATATTTTAAATAATCGTAAAATTAAACTTTTATTGTCTCATGAGAGATACGCATCGAAAGTAGTTTTTCTGGAACACTATTCACAAATTCATTCCAATATAGTTTTGATAAAATGACTGTATATAAAATCTTTTATGTATATATATATATAAATTTCAATTATGTTTTTATGGGTATATATATATCATCTACGAAGATTGAGGAGTTTCGGGTTGGAAGATTTGTTTTGCAATCGCTCCTAAAACGATTTCTGCGCTGAATACACCTAAAAATAATTTTTTATTTAGCAAACGTCGGTTAATGCATTAAAAATTTATTATTTTTAAAATAACTGTTTTCAGACTTAAACTAGATTGAGTAAGGATATTAAAAACATCATTGAAATAAATTTTTTTTTTCAACAGTGATATTGTATCATCATTAAACAGTTAATTTTTCTCAAGATTGCAAAATAATTATTATACTTACGGACTTCTGCTTTAAGAACGTCACCGAGCAAGTGCAAATCATTTTCTACTGAGATTATAATATAATCCAACTTTCCATTGTTCATTTCTTGAATTTGAGCGAGCGATCTTCTTGTTTTTTCCATGACTCCGCCAGCACTTTCTATAATATCTGCCATTGCTGATGGAGCAGGTATAACGCTCGGTGTTACGTAAAACGTTTTCCCCTGAAGAATATAATATTGTTTTATTAAATTTATTTCAGTTAAAAATTCATACTAAATTAATTTACCTTAAGTATATTTCCTCGATTAGGACTAGCCAATGCTTTTTCAATATTACAATTAAAATTCTTTTCAAATTCAGGATCACCTAGCACGTAGGAATTCTCATCAACAAAAGTATTTTTTGCTGAGCACTCGAGGAGCCATTGTAAGCTGACGATATATTTACATCGCGATAAACAACAAAGAAGCTTCACTGTTCTCATGGGTGAATTCATAACAAGATGCGTAGCGTCTCTCCAACTTTCAGCAAGAGCACCACCTAATTCTCGTATGCGCTAAAATAAAATTCACGAAAAAGATTAATATTTTAAAATTAAACATTTACATTAAATTAGGAAATAATTATAATTACTTTTGCATGTTTCTTTGGACTAATACCCGAAAATAATATTCTAGGTTGCTTCTCTGGAGGCGGTGGGTTAGGATTGCTTATGACAATTGGTTCATCAAGACCCAGTAAATGAGGATCTTTATTTGTCATTGGTGAATCCAATTTAGGTTTCTTATACTTTCTCATTGCATTTGGACCTTGACCAACATTTCTTACTTTATCATAAGACTCTTGTGTTATATTTATTGGCATTTTCCACGCAGCTGTTAAACGAAAATAAAATTATAAATTCTGAATTATTTTTTATAACATTTTTTAAAAAACTTTGTTTACCCATTAGATGAGGCACAAGTGAATAATCTAATCTAAACGGATTTCCTAAACTAAACTGTTGATATTTGGGAGCATCTGACTGATGCAAAGCACTCATTTGTCCACAAAGTAAATCTGTTAGCCATTGAGCATTCACCACACTAATTTGCCATTCGCGTGCCCTTTTATATTTTGGTCCATCAGGTCTAAAAGCAATAATAAATAATTGTTCTTTCGTGTAAAAATATATTGCTTTGAAAATAATTTAAAATTAGAATGTCGTTTAAAATTTTTTTAAGAAAATACAATTCAAGTTATTTTTCAAGATATAGTCAAAATTATGCTCACTTCCTGCAAACAAGTAAAGTATTATGGCGAGAAAAGTATTTTGTGAACTTTGCTCCCACTGCTTCCAGCATAAATTTAACTTTTCCTCGTTCTTCTCCTTCAAATCCTGACAACGATATAATTTGCTTGCCGCATGGTAACTCGGTTAAGCCAAACGGTGTAGGAAAGTGTAATGCATGCCAGGGTGGAAGTACTTGCTGTTTGCTGACTACATCAGAAAGCCAATATGCACTGACGCAACGTTTGCCTTCTCGTAGTGCTTGCACGACTATTGGGTGCTTTTGTGTAATTGATAAAACATGCGTTGCTCTTGCACAGTATTGTGGTTCAACTTCACCACCATGTCGCTCGATTACTTGCTTCCAAACTGACACTTCGTCTGGACTCTTTACATCATATTCAACTATTACAAAAATACAACCTAGTAGGAACACATCTGGAGGCACTGCTTTAATAATAAAAGTATATTGAGTTAGTTAAAATAAAATAAATTGTGGGCTAAACTTCAAATTCATACTAACGTTTTAAATTAGGATTGTGGCCGTAAAATTGCGCCTTGGGTTGCTGTGCAACAGCAGGCGCACATTGCATTTTTACTGGACCACCTGGGGGTGCGCCATTAGTAATATTGCCTAAAGTTCTCCTTTGATAAGCAGCTAACAATTGAGGATCCTGAGAAGGCGGTGGTGGTGGCCTGTGTTGAGCTGTCATCAGTCTTAACTGACCTGCTGCACTACCTTCTGCGGTTCCACCTTGTAATCTATTTGTAAGCATATTTGCCAGAGCTGTTTTCGTTTTGGCATTAACAACAAGTTGCGGATCCGTCGGAATTTGTGCATTTCCGGGAATAGTTGTCAACGGAGGTTCTTGAGGAACGACCTGCTGCTGTTGCTGCTGCTGTTGTTGCTGTTGCTGTGCTGCTGCTGCTGCTGTTGTTGTATTTGTTGCAATTGCTGCATTCGCGCTATTTGTTGCTGTTGTTTTTGCATATGCAATTGAGCAAGTTGCTGCTGCGTGAGAGGTTGACTTTGGGAGAATTGTTGATTTTGCACTACTTGAGGCCCTGGAGGAGTTTGACCAGCTTGAAGCACAACTTGATTTCCTTGATTTATTGGAGTAAGAGCTGGAGGCTGCACATTTGGGTGCATTTGAGCAGGTTTTGGACCTGGTGCTCCTGAAACCTAAGTAAATAAAAATTGAGAATTTGAAATTTCAAAAAATAAAATCTGTAAAATTTTGTAAATATTTGACAACATTCTTTAATATGTAAATAGTTATATTGTGTTTAAGTTTAGGGTCAAACACCTTAAATATAAAATTTTGTAAACAAGTAAGATACCACGAGAAAATACATTATGTTATAAAATAAACCTTAACTGCCGTAAAATTTGTATTTTTTAGAATTTTATTATAATTACAAAATTAAGATTTTTTTTCACTTTTTCTTAATATTAAAATAATTTGTTTTAACACTTTTTATAAGCTACTAAAGAAGTTCTTTGAATATAAAACATATCACTACAAATACCTGGGGTCCCATCATTTGAGGTCGAATGCCACCCTGCTGTGAAACCCATTGAATACCACCAGGCTGTCCAGGCTTTCCAGGACTGCGAATAACAGCAATATGTGGTCCCTGTTGTTGTGCTTGTCGTTGTATAAGCTGTCGTTGAAAAAGTAGATTTTTTTGCTTTTGAATTTTCTGTATAAATTGTGCCCTTTGTTGAGGATCTAATTGTTGCAATTGTTGATGTGTCTGTGCATCTAATTGGATAAGTTGCCTTGGTGGTTGTGGAGGCTGCTGTGTCCATTGGCCACCTGGCCTTTGTTGTCCTGCTAACTGTTGCTGTTGCTGCTGCCTTTGCAATTGTAATTGATACTGTTGCTGCTGCCACTGAGGATCTCTTTGGACCATAAAACCTTGTTGATTTGGGCCTATCAATTGAGTTGGTGATTGCTGTTGTATCTGGCCTTCTCGAATTACAAATTGCTGCGCACCTTGCGGTGCTGATTGCTGAAGTTGTTGGGAAATTTGTTGTATCTTTTGCTGTTGCTGCAGAAGAAGCATCTGCTGTTCAGGTGTTAGCTGTTGCTGTGGTTTTTGTACTGGATTTTGCTGCTGTTGTAAATTCATTTGCTGAGGTTGTTGATTTAAATGAACCTGTTGTTGTAGCAACTGTTGTTGTTTTTGTTGTAAGACTAATTGTTGCTGAGCTGTCATTGGTTGCGGCCCCATTTGCTGCTGAGGCCCTAATTGTTGCTGCGGTATCATCTGCTGTTGAGAAATTTGTTGTTGAACTATTTGTTGCTGAGGCGCCATTTGTTGTTGAGGTCCCATGTGTTGCTGCGTCAATTGTTGTTGGGGAATCATTTGTTGCTGTGGAGCTAATTGCTGCGGAGATGTCATTGGTTGTTGAGGTACCAATTGTGGTTGAGAAGTACTTATTGTTTGTTGAGGCACCATTTGTTGCTGTGGAGAAGTCATTGGCTGTTGAGATACCATTTGCTGTTGCGGCGATGTCATTGGTGGTTGCGGTGTCATCTGCTGTTGCGGAGATGCCATAGGTTGCTGAGGCATCATTTGTTGTTGAGGCGAAGCCATAGGCTGCTGAGGCACCATTTGTTGCTGAGGGGAAGTCATTGGTTGTTGGGATACCATTTGCTGTTGAGGTTGCATCTGCTGCTGAGGTAGAATTTGTTGATTAATCATTTGCTGTTGAGGTAACATTTGTTGTTGCTGTTGCACTATTTGTTGCTGAGGTATTAGTTGCTGCGGGGAATTCACGTGCTGCTGAGTGCTCATTTGCTGTTGTTGCTGGGATGATAGCTGATGATGAAGTAATTGTGTGTTTACTTGTTGCTGCTGAGAGACTATCGCTTGAGGAGTTACAGAAGAAGGTTGAGTCATTTGATTTTGCTGTGGCATTTGAAGTAATTCTTGTTGTTGGTTTATTAATTGTTGTTGTGGCTGATGTAAATTTTGTGAGTTATTCATTTGGGTCGTGGTTACAACCTCTTGTTGTGTTGGAGACTTCATTGCAAGCATGTTTGCTTGAACTCCTGGAGAATGCCATCCACTTTGCTGAACAGTATTTTGTACTGATGAAGCAGGATTGCTTGCTGTTGTTACATGTCCAACTGTATTTGTTGATTGTATTTGTTGAACTGTATTTGCTGATGTCCATGGAAACTGTTGTTGCTGCTGCTGCTGCTGTTGTTGTTGTTGTTGTTGTTGTTGTTGTTGCTGCTGCTGCTGTTGTTGCTGTTGTTGCTGTTGCTGTGACGATTGATCTGGAACATCTGCATTAACTATATTTTGAGTAGTCGTAGGAAGATAAGTAGCTGATGAAGTAGATGTAATGCTTTGGCTTTGAGCTACTGCTTGGGTTGTGACAGTTGGTTGGGGCTTCTGCTGATTCCAAGGCATCCTTTGTTTTAATTGCTCCAACATAGCTTTTGTTCGATTTTGTTCTTCTTGAGCAGCATTATTTTCTACATCTTCATCCATAAATCCAGTAATTAAAGCTGTTGAACTATTAGGAGAAGGCTGTAATAACAGTTTAGGATGATATTCTGATTCTTCCACAAGATTTCCTTTTCTGCTGCATTCAGTGACCCAGTCAGGTGTAACTATGTGTATTTGATGTCTTGAAGCAGCTTCATATTTTGCTCCAACAGCCTTAGTAATTATTAAATGAGTACAAGACCGATCTAAACGCACTTGACATTTTCCTCCTTGAAGTGTTATCATTGCCCATATTGCTTTGCTATCTGCTCGGCTGACTTGAGAAATACAAGCTTTTACATTGGAAAACAATTGAGTTTCCTCTGGGGAGAAATAGTGAGTTCTGATAATAAAAATTGTTAAGAATCAATGAAACTGTGTAGCATAATCTAAGCATGTATTAGATGATAAGCAATTTTAATTTGACAACAGCTTCTAAAAGAATTAAATCTTTTAATTTATTGCAACTAAATCTTACAAGAGTATTTTTTTAAAAGGTAAATAATTAAATATTTTTGCAACAATCGAAACTTAATTAGGAATTTAAATAAAATAACAAATTTTAATTAATATTATTTATTAAATTACTAAAATATCTTAGTGATTGATCTTTAATACTTTTGTACTAAAAGGATACGGAAGAAGTTGCTTGCATTTTACGGAGTATAAAATCCAATCTTGTGTAACAGCTGGAATTTCGTATAAATCTTTAGTTGCAGAAATGTCATTTTCCAAAGCTTCATTGCCAGCAATCAAGTGAGTAACATAATCACTGAAGTAATTTAACCTTTCTGCTCCTCCGTCTTGTAAAAGTTTTAAAATCTAAAACATAAATTTAATGTTTTGAACTTTGATGCAAAAAATAAAAATAGAATTTCATTTACTGAATAAAGGAAGTACAGTATATATGTTTACAAACTGAAATAAATACATACTTTACTAATTAAAGGTTAAAATAAACAATAGAAGAATCATTATTTAAAAAAAAAAAGAACACACCACTTGTTGCATGAAAAATAACACCCTATAATAAAAAAAAAGCATACTTTGTCAACAATGATCAAATTTCATTGGCTAATCCTCTTTTTTTGGCAATCAGTGAAACTACGCTTTAAACGATTATAAAAAGTTCGATGCAAACGTGACAAGCGCAGGAAAACGAAAATATTAATCTAAATAAATAAATACAGAAGCGGTATACCTTAGGATCACCCTCGCCGCTGACGTAGTACTTAACTTTGGCAAAGAGAGTGACATCGAGGTTCAATTCCTCGAGACCGGCCCGAATGTCGCCCATTTTGAGGCGCGAGAAGTTGTGGCCCTTTGACGTACCATGAAAACCAGAAAAACGTCACACACGATTGGCTTCCTGATGCATGTATGCGCGTACGATAACACGAGCTATTTGCACGCGTCGTTTTGTTATGATTATGATCCCGCCGCCGATGCCTCTGTATATTTCCGAGTTTTTTGAGGTTAGGTTTTGGAATATTACTTTTCGCGCGGTGCCGCGTTCGTGTTCTCCTTTCGGCTCAGTTTACAATTTATCTTTATACGTCGACGCCTGAACAGACAATTTAATAAACGTATACATACTTTTAAAATAAAATTCTTTTGGTAAATGTACACATTTGCACATGAAATCTTGGCAGTATTCGCAAAGCCATTAAACAAAAAAAATATTTTTTTTCGCTATTACATTTTTCTAATTTCAAAAACTCGAAACTCTTTTTTTTCGTTGGTTGCAACATTTTCAAATATAAGTTACCAAATATTGATTATTTAACTCATTAATAAACAAATATTTTCCTCTGAACTTTTCGGTTTACATTGTTTATTAGGCGGTGTATTTACTGATTTTAAATTTCCCGCGCTTTTCGTGCGCGTCTCTGTTCACGAGTGATGTGAATTGCAAGTCGAGTTGAGCTTGCAGAGGACATCACTTTCCAATCCATTCTTTGCCGGTAGCTCGCATGCAGTTTCAAGCATGCCATCTGTGCCGAAAAAAACACGTGTCATATAATGTTGCCAATTAAGCGAAGTTGTCGAACTGGCTTTGTGCAGGGAACCGCGCCCGACAATCGACATTCCCTATCACAACCGTACTCCGCAAATCAGGCAGCCACGCAGGCAGCAAACAGCACCAGCCTAACAGTCTGACCTACAGTGTCAAGTCTCAAGTGTATGCAAACACGTAACGTGAGTATACGTGTGCATGGCAGAAATTGGGCTGTCTGCTCCGAGAGAACCTCATGATGCTAGATGGCTCCGGCGAATTTTTGTCGCCTGAAAGTAATACTATCAAGAGGTAAGCACGCAGCTTTGCCATCTATAACATTAATCGAATCTATTTTAGTACTCGCCTCAATACTTGCTTATATAAATTGATTCAAATTCTTTTCAGATGCATGATCTAATGAGTCGAATGTAAGCTTCGCTTATTTTGATTTGGTTACTCTCGAAAAGCTTGATCAAATTTTTACGGTTTTAATCATCATTTGTAAAAAGATAACTTGAAATTTGAACAATACCTAGCTGCAGAATCGTTTATTTACCTTATCAAATAGAAATATAAGATAACAGAGCTTTTATCGCAAGTCTTATCATTATCATCCGCCCTCGTTGAAATTTCACTTACTTCTTTTGTTGGCAGTAAGTAAATTTTGAAAGTACACAGTCTAAAAAAGAATAATCATTAAAAACGATTATTTTTAAATAAATTGATGCTTTCCTTCATTTCCCGCACGGCAAAACTATCCCAAATGAATTCTTTTTAAGCAGAATTGTCTTAAAAAGAATTCAGTTAGGATAGTTTTGTCGTCTGAGTTTATTTTCTGAAGGTTAACGCCGTACATAGTCGATAATAAACAATGATATATGTACGTACGTACGATCGGAAATTTTTAAGTCATTATGCATGCGCATGTAACACAAAGTTTTAAAACAAAAGTATCTGAATAAATAATCAAACAAAACAAAAATTTTCATTTTTAAGTAATAAATGCTTTTAAATAAATTCGTTTTATTTTATTATTTTTTTTTTAAATTTGTTACATTTATACTCTAATATCTCCATTATTTTTATAAATTGTTTAAATCATTTTGGTGATGAAATCTATTATTTTGGTAATGAAACACTTTCATTAAAAACATTATTCTATTTGTTTCAGATTTTTGTAGTGATCATTAGCCCTCTGGACTTAGTATGCACAATGCAGAATCTACATCAAAATATAAAAGTAATACAAGTGAAATACATCAAAGAAAATCCAAAGGGAAAAAATCTTCTAATCTTAGAAAAAAGATGGTGGGTTCAGGAAGTGGTGAACCTCTTGGTCATGACCTGTCTGATATTAGGATGGAATTACTGGAACTCGATTCAGAGGATGATTTTAGCGATGACACAAAACATTTGATAGGTTCTTCATTTTCTCAAACACCTACTAAAAAACCTGAAATAATTTCAAAAAGTTTAGATGGATTAATAGAAGATGAAAATGTTTGGTCCATCTCTGTCCAAATGTTCATTCCATTTTTACTTGCAGGATTTGGAATGGTTGCTGCAAGTCTACTTCTAGATGTTGTTCAGGTTGATTATATTTAATTATTTTGATGAAATGTATTTTGTACTTGAAAAATATGTTTTCTGTAATACAATCATTTAAAACCTTGTTTCAATAATTATCAAAATTTTTTCTAGCATTGGGCAGTATATCAAGAAGTTTCAGAAGTTTATATATTAGTTCCAGCATTACTAGGTTTAAAAGGAAATCTAGAGATGACATTAGCATCTCGTCTCTCTACTCAAGCAAACCTTGGCCATATGGATACAAAGAATCAGCAATGGAGCTTAATTGTTGGAAATTTAGCTTTAATAGAATGTCAGGCCATGGTGGTTGGAATGTTAGCTTCATTAGCAGCTGTAATTCTTGGATGGATTCCTGAAGCTCATTTTGATATTCATCATGGTCTACTTCTTTGTGCAAGTTCTCTAGTAACAGCATCTATTGCTAGTTTTGTGCTTGGTCTAGTTATGGTTGCTGTAATTCTTTTTTCAAGGCGTATGAACATTAATCCAGATAATGTTGCAACACCAATTGCAGCTTCATTAGGAGACTTGACAACTTTAGCTTTACTTTCTTGGGTAGCATCTATTTTGTATGAAGCAATTGGTAATTTTTTGACATACATTTAATAGTATTAATATTAAATACCTATTATAAGGTGCATTAGCTTAAATCATTATTTTAAATTTTCGTAAACATATAAGTTAGATACAAATAAAAACTAATTTTTTATATGATAAATGTTGAAATTTTTCTTTAAAGTTGCATTATTTAAATTGCAAAACAATGATTTTTGCAATGCAATGAAACTAAAAAATTAATTTCTAACGTACAAAAATATTGATAATAACTCTTAAGCTTTCCTATTTGAATTTTACTATAATTTATAAACAAAAACAGTCATTAAAATAATTGATTAAATTTTTAAAATATAATAAACAAATAAATAAAGAATAATAGGATCATATATGTTCTGATGTAACCGAAAGGTCTAAAAGTTAATGCACAAGCACATAATTTTTAATATTTATTACCAAAGTAAAAAGATTATTTAGTAAAATAAGTGCATACTATTTTTTAAATTTGACAATAAATTTAGATACTGCTCCATGGATTGCACCAACTATAATAACTTGTTGCATTTTGGTTACTCCTATTTGGGGATATATTGCTGCAAAAAATCCTTTTACAAAAGAAGTCTTAGATCATGGATGGACACCTGTAATATCTGCCATGTTAATTAGCAGGTTACTTCTTTCAGTCTACTTAATTTTCTATCAGAAAAATCATTTTATGAATTTACTTTTATTAAATATGTTTATGAATTCTTAATATTTTAGCGCTGGAGGGTTAATTCTTGACTATACAATTTCAAGCTACAAAGGCATTGCTGTTTTTCAACTTGTTATAAATGGTGTTGGAGGTAATTTTGCTGCTGTTCAAGCTAGCCGAATTTCTACATCACTACATAAACAACAAAATACTGGTATAGAAGAATTGCCTGCTATTTGTGTCAGTCCTTTTCAAGTATTTTTTTCAGCAGGTAATTTAAAATTTATAATTTTCCTATATTGTGCCCTATATTTCACTAATGGAATCCAGGTGATATTTTCAATAGGGTAGATTATTGAACTTTTATAAAAAAAAATTACTTTTTTTTGTAAACATTTAGGAAGTCATGCAAGGACAGCTAGAGTACTGTTAATGATGGTCATCCCTGGTCACTTAATATTTAGTTATACAATTAGTTGCTTACAAGCAGGACATACTTCTTTTACACCTATATTTATGACAATTTATTTAACAGCGGCACTACTACAGGTATTATCTACTGCTATTACTTTTGGAAAGCTATATAATTTATCATTTTTTTTATTTAAAATAAATACAGAAAACCATCCATGATAAATTTTTTAAATTCTGTTTTGTTTTTAGGTTATTTTGTTGTTGTATATTGCTCGGTTCATCGTCGTTTGGATGTGGTTTAAAGGTATGGATCCTGATAGTTCTGCAATTCCCTACTTAACTGCTGCAGGAGATTTAGTTGGAACTGCTTTTCTCGGTATAGCATTCCATCTTCTTAATGCTATCGGTGATGGTGACTCTGATGTCGGTGACTGAATTTTAAAAATCGCTGCCATCTGATTTGATAGCGTGCTTTTTCAAAGAAAATATTGATTTCTTAAATTTTTTATGGATTATATTTTTAATACGAACTTTTTATAAACTTTAACGATTTTTACATAAAATTGTTATAAAAATATTCAAAATTAAAACTTAATAATAATTAACTAACGATATTCCTTCCTCGCTAGCGCTCGGTCGGTTAATATTAAAGAAATGTTACAATTTTCGTGAAGAAAAGAAAGGAAAAACTTTTCGATACCTGGCAAAAGAATTAAAAGAAGCTTTGCTCTTTAATTTAATAGAGAATATTTAAAATTATAACACCTAGAATTTTTAGAAGTAAAAAGCTGAAAATCAGTTAAAAATAAGGTGGCGTGTACAAAAACAATGAGAAAAATTAAATTTGAACATCTTAAAGTGATTAACAAGACAAAGATTAAAAAATAAATAACATAAAAATTGGGATGGGCCTTGTAACTATAAATTCATAGATTTTATGCACTATCTTATATTAAATTCAAAGTTTCCAGGAAATAAATGTATAGAAAGATGAGCAAAATCAATTAGGTCTCATAAACGGTTTAGAAATAAGTTTTAGAGAGTTTTTCGAAAAATTTTAGTAAATAATCAAAATTTAAATTTCAAAAATGTTCAATTACATATTGAGGAGTATGGAACTAATTTTGTGATAACTCAATTTCGAATATGTACTTTCATTAGAAGTACTGGCTGAAAAAGTCAACATCTTTTTTTTTTAATTTAAAAAGTTTTGAAAAAATATTAAATGTTAACTGATCAGCTCCAAAATCTATATTAGATTGTACTTACCTGAAATATTTGAAAAATTTCAACGCGATATATGCACGCGTTTAAGAGATATATATGGCAGACATTAAATTTTATCATATGCACATATACATATATATATATATATAT